>CAHIKZ030000223.1:2855000-2897500 GCA_903632075.3 Acanthosepion pharaonis
TTTTTTAATTCCTTTGTAAATCTATCCTAAAACTCCAAAGAAAAATAAACCTTTCCGACTATTTCGGGGCCAGACGAATACACATACACATACACACACAAAAAGCTTTTCATTAAATAATCTGTACGTATGCCTCTGTGTTAAACTTAAAGTGCTCTTCGTCAAACTTCCTTCCCGTTATTTTTTGTCTTCACTGCTACGTCGACAGTAACAATATGGGGACCGCAAATATCGGGAGGAACGTGGGTGTAATGATGGTGGTGGTGTTTATGGAGAGATAGACTTAAGGAGAAGAGGGCAGTAAATTCATCTAGAGAACCAAACATTTATTTTTTTTTTATTTCTTCGCTATGGTCTGGCAGTAGCGTGTAAATACTGGGGTCATATAGAGCGCAGCCCCCTTTTCCCAACATTTTTACCGTCTTTTTATATTTTAAGTAAACGCACTTTCATCGCTGTCATTTTCTGGGTTTTTGGGGTTTTTTTTTAACCCTCCTCAACCTAAAACTTCATTCCTTTATGTGAATTCACTTCTCATCTTTTTAAGACGGCAGGAAATTCGTTTAAGCTCCTTAACTGATGATAATGCCATTAATAAACGGAAAGATTGAGAAAGTGATGAAAATAAAAGATGCTAGGTGAAATTATGATAGTAGAAATGTTCACGAGGATGAAATTAATAAAATGATATTGGAAGCGTTGTTAATTACACACGTACACACATCACATAGATAGACTAATAGTTTTAGAGAGAGAGAGAGAGAGAGAGAGAGAGTGATATATAAAGAAACTGAAAAATATATTTATAGATAGATAGATAGATATGAAGAAACTGATATATATATATATATATATGTCTTCATTTATTTATATATATATATATATATATATATATATATATATATATATATATATATATATATATATAAATGAAGACACTGGTTTAGATAGGTAGATAGATAAATAGATATGAAGACACTGAGATAGATAGATAGATAGATAGATAGATAGATAGATAGATAGATAGATATGAAGTCACTGAAATAAATAGGTAGATATGAAAACACTTAATAGATAGATAGATAGATTTATAGATATAAAAAACTGAAATATATATATATATATATATAGAGAGAGAGAGAGAGATAGATCGATCGATAGATAGATAGATAAATAGATAGATAGATAGATAGATAGTTATGAAGACACTGAAATAGGTAGATAGATAAATAGATAGATATGAATAGACTGAGATAGATAGATACATATGAAAACTGAAATATATATATATATAGATAGATAGATAGATAGATAGATAGACAGATATGTTTTTTGAAATATGTGAGAATCATTTGAATGTTTATATTTATTAATTCTGTTACCAACGTTTCGTACAATGAACTTCATTAGAATAAGTGAAAAACAAAATAAGTTAAAATCATTGCCATGACAAATTTGCTATTCAGAATCGCTGTGCTTAATCAAATGACAAATTGTCAGTAGGATAGAAATATGCTACCAAATATGACAGCCAGCCAATCATTTCTTCTGGCTACAAAGGGGTGCCTAGTAGGACTTAATATACACTTATCCCCATACTTATTAAAATAAACATTTGTGAATAAAACAAATATCTGTGATAAATTCAACGAAATTTGTACAGAGGAAATTTTGAAAATTAGTGATTTGATCTTCGACAATAAAACCGTTACGACAAGAAAGATAAATCATTTATATATAAAAAAATAATGAATATATATATATATATATATATATATATATATATATATATATATATATATATATATATAACTCAAAGTGGTGAGACAATCATGCTCGACGCATTTTCCTTCCAAGCACTGGTATAAACAACATGGCGGAAAGAACGAATAGAATAGCTGAATCTAATTAAAAAAGTATGTTGCATCTGAATACATATTATATTCTGCTCTAAAATATCCAAATATGACCTGCAAAATGTTACACACGCACACAAACACACAGACACGTGCATATATATATATATATATATATATATATAATTATTTTATAAAAAAATTTATTTTAACATAAGTATTCTGTGTCTTATCAAGTGATCACTTGATAAATTACAGAGTGTTTGAAACAAAATGGCTATTTTTGTAGTGATTTTATAACATACTTATGTTATAAATTTTTTTTTATAAAATAATTATATCTGCTCTACTTTTGTATTGAGCACTCTTTTAAGAATAGTAATTGTTGGTTATTGGAATTCATTCCGTGTATACCAATTATATACTTTTATATATATATATATATATATATATATATATATATATATATATATATATATCTCGAGTTAGGCTGTTGATATAAATTTCACTGTTTATTGAAATACAAACACGTGTAGCCAATAAAATTAACGTTTATAGCAATAAATATAATCTCAGATTAAAATCACATGTATTAAAAAGATAGATAGATAGATATGAAAACTGATATACATACATACATATATATATATATATATATATATATATATATATATATATATTATGCATCGAAAAATAATTCATATTTATCTGCATCTCACTCATTTAAACCGTGGAATATTATGTATACACGTGACAGAATCTCCAGGTCAATTAGTGCTAAGTGGCTTCATTCTTCAGACTTTAGCTTCATTTCCATAGCAACAATCCCCAAAATTTTCGATCAGACCTCATTTATAGTGTCTTGTTTGATGACTAAAGAAAGTTATTTGTTTCATGTCTTTTATTCAACGTCTACGATTCGGAGAGTTTTTCTTTATTCTGGGGAGAATTTGAACACAAATTGTTCAGTGTCTTCTGACTAGTTTATATTTTATAAGCTGTTATGAAAAAATATTTTAGAGGGTAGTATCTCTTGGTTTGTTCTGTGTGTCCTTAGCGTTTTCCAATGATGCGTCTTTGTGGTTAATGTCGAGATATTTTTTAAAAGTATGAGGTACTTTCTTTTTCCGTTATGCTCTTTATCCCATCAACCATGATTCTCCGTACCTTTCTGTAGCTCTAAGCAATGTTTGTCCCCTGTTCAATGCCAGTCGTGGGAGAAGAGCAACTGCCTCAACCTCGAGACAAGATACGACCACTGTTAGAAACAATACTACAAACAATGATTGTTCTTTTTGATACTGCTATCATCCTCCTTCTTACACTTCACCATTGCCACCCTCAGTTTTTACTTTCATCTTCACGACCACTATTTTCGGTTGGAAATTGTTTAAAATGGCAGCGGAGACAATACAAAAACATAACAACTAAAGAAATAATAAAATAAAATGAAAAAAAAAACAAAAATGAGAGACAACTCCCATCATCACCTTGGCCTGATCGCCACAAATACAATCTACCCATTCCTCTTGACCTCAATCTTTGTACCTTTCTGAGTGACTTGTCAGATCCAATAGGGATGAAAGAACTCTAGCAGTCCTCCTCTTCTTATCCTATCTCTGGCATCAAATCAGTCACTCCCCCAACTCTTATTCACCCTATTCCAATCTTCAGCATTCTTTGCTCTTCCAACGATTCGCCAATTTCCATCTTAGAATAACTGCAGTGGCATTGGGGTCAGCGCGCGTTTTTTGGATAGAAAACGCGACCCGAGTGTCAACCATGGCTATTATAATAATGGAAAAATGATTAGACACCAGTAGACGTATACATGGACATAACTCACAATTTTCTCTTTGTGTATACAGAATGTTTATATTTAGGTACCTCCAAAGATTCGATACAAATTGGGCATATATAATGAAAAAATTTCCATCATAGATATTCTTTGTATATTTACTTGATAGATGAAAATATTTTGTAATTTACAGAATTTTCAGCCATTCCTGGAGCTTTCATCTTTGTTTGTGACTGAATAATTTTGAGTTTTAAAAATATACATAACTACATGTTGCCCAGTGTTAAGAGGTCCACCCTTTTCATACAAATGGACTCGCCCAGTGTGTACTTGTACTGCTGCCGGTAAATAACCGGAAGTGAGACCAGTGACATAGTGAGAGTGTGAGGTAACCGCTTTGTAGGAGTCACAGTTGCGAGCACGTAGACTCAGAAGGAAGTCATACTTCGACACTGAATTTCCCAGACTGTATATATATTATTATTGCTACTAACCGCATTTCTGGATCTACTAACCTTATTATCAATTGTATTATTACGTCAATACATTTATTTGCTATATTTCATTCCTGCGTTTGTCATTCATTTGAGACCGGATTTCATCTCGGAATCCACAACACTCAGTAAAAAAAAAAAATGCGGTGAATTCAGAAAGATGTAAGACAACCATTGAAAACTTGTGACGACTGACGACTGACGTGACTGAAAAATTGAGGTAGAATTTCTGTATATTTCGGCAATCCCCACATTGTATGTTCTTTGAAAAGTCCGATATCTTGCCGCTCGTAACCAGTGAATTGTTTAGCCATACGAGAAGGAAAGACGAAAGTTGTCGGCAAATAACTTTTAAATGACGAGTTACAAGATCGAGCAACAATCAATCAATCATAAAAAACCAATCAGGGTTAAGTAATTACGCGAGAATCGAATTCAAGGTCATGAATATTCATGAAATTTATTTAGGGCTATTCAGGGTCAATTATTCCTGAAAGATAAAAAAGTCATAATAAATTTTACGCTTTTTTACTGGGTACAATACGACAGAACCATATGTAATATAACTATATATGGCATCTTTTTTCACCTATGCTAAAAAAAAAAAATTAACTCATATTATTCATAATCACTTCATAATATTCAACAGTAGAAAAACGTGCCATTTCAGCTTGACGGTGCTTACGTGGTCTTCCAACGGACTTGTTTCTTGTACACTATTTACATTATTCGAACCATTGTCCTCATCTTTGTCGCCATATTTATTTTTCTTCGGGTGGTTGGAATATCGAACTGACCCCTTTATCTCGCTCACTGGTGTAATCTGTTCTAGTTCCACGTGCCATAGATGTCAGTTATCTCCTCTCTCCAAGTTCTCCACCGCCTTAACCAGGTATTGAACTCACACTCTTTGACTCATGTTACAGGATCTAACTAACGACTTTATCCACTTTATCCCTTGAGGATATCCGTGAATGAATTTCTGGGTATTATAAACCTAATATCTTCAGTAACCATTTTTTACCAGTGCTCATATTGCAATTTTTTTCTGTTATCATTACATGCTTTTACCAGAGTTAATATTACAATTTTGTTGTTATTATTGCTTTTCTCTGGCACTCCTTATTATCCATGGCACGTGGAACTAGAACAGTCTACGCCAGTCAGCGAAATAAAGGGTTCAATTCGACATTCCAAACACCTGAAGAAGGCCGGAGTGTACAACGGCCGAAACGTTGTAATAAATATGGCGACAAAGATGAGGGCAATGGTCCGAATAATGTAAAATACTGTACATAATACCTCACCTCAGAAATATAGACAGAGACGTTTCTTGTTTCACGGTGTCTCGAACGGCATCAGTTGTGTTGCAGCCTACGTATGTGATACCCATGATTGTTCTGAAGCATCTCTTATTTCTAATGCATGTATTATTCGCAGTCATTCTGCTGGTGACGCCCAAGATTCGTAAGTTTACATAAACACTGTGAAGTTTAATGCACATTCTGATGTTTTGATTTCAGAGCGATGTTCTTTTCTTTCCAGATGGTTTTTAATTTTCCATATACATATTTAATCACAAATATCATTCGAAAAGGTATGAATCCATGAGAGTTTTTACTCTCCTAAGCCTTCTTTCTTCATTATGCGTTCCAAATATTTAAGTTATGTATGTCTGATTCTCTCTTCTTGTCTTGTAACGGCATTCACCCGGGGTGGGTTGAGCCGGCTCCAATTGAATTAACCGCATCGCGCGTCAAGGCCATCCACCCCCGTTGATCGGCAGCAGAATCGACGGCATGTCGAGCCATTCTCGATTCCAGCGTCGGACCCCGAAAACACGAGGGCCGGACATGAGTTCCATATCTGCTTTGACCGTTGCGAGCCACGTCTTGAGTTGACCACCTTGGCGCTTCCTCCAACGAGTGGGTGCGTTTGGCGCCACTAGTTTACGGACGAACTCATCACCAGGCCGCCGCAGCACGTGGCAGAATCGTCGGAGTCTCCTGTTAAGCAGAGTTTCTTCCAGGCCCAGAATGTTGCATCTGGCGCGGATGGACGAGTTGGGGATCCGGTCGGAGAGGTGCACGCGCAGGATACGGCGGAGGCAGTAGTGATCGAAGACCTCAAGCTCATGAAGATCCTCTCTGCGCAGTGGCCAGGTCTCACGACCATAGAGAAGAATTGTTATATTCTGAAACTCCAATGTATGTCTGATTGCTTGCAATAATTTCTATGTAGTTAGTGTTCTCCATGAAAAATCTTCGCTTCTCGTATAGATTTTTCAACATTACTGGTAAAACTATATCTTCGGTTTTTCAAAGTTTTCTTAATTTTAAAAAAAAATTACATAACATTTCCAACATCAGTCGCAGAACTACATTCCTGGTCCTTAAAATTTTGTTTTCCTTCTTTTCAAATAAATTTTGCATAGTATTTAGTGGAAGAACCAAATTTATAGTTCTTCCAGACTAATTCTTCACATAGCAGCAGATATTCGTCGCTTCAACTCTTTTTCAGCAAAGAAATTGGCCAGTATTCACTGCCGACATATAGAAGATTAGACATTATAGAGCAGTCCAGCACTATTCACTTTGTTTCTAAGGACATGAAAACAATTAGATGAATCGACCTGAGTGATCGGGTCAAAATAATCTGACGTTGGCTAGAAGCCGAGTTGTTTCGAAAAGCGGTGAAAAAATTCCAGAAACATACAGAAAAGTATTGAGGCAACTGTTATTAGTGTTGGTTGTAGGGAAAAGAAAACATGGTCGCTGTTAGAGTTGGGAGGGGGCGGCGTAATGTTTCAACGCAAGAAGAGAAGGAAAAGTCGGTTTATAATGGAAAGTGAAATTGCCTTTACACAAATTAAAAAGCGGTGTGTGCGCCAAGGCGGCAAGGAAAGAGCCAAGTATTTTCTGAACAAGGTATAAATTAGCATATACATACATACATACATACTGATATATATATATATATATATATATATATATATATATATATCTGTGTGTATATATATATATATATATATATATAGAGAGAGAGAGAGAGAGAGAGAGACAGACAGACAGACAGAGACAAACAGAGATAGGGAGAGAGAGAGAGAGAGAGAGAGAGAGAGAGAGAGAGAGAGAGAGAGCTGTCAAAGACACTATGAAGCCAAAAATGCTAACAGTCAATGGAATACTGAGAGAAATGGCATTTAAGTCAGGCAGTGTTTGCAGTCAAGTGATCGATATAAAAGATAGAGCATTAATAGAATTAATATATGTAAAAGTTTGTCACTTAGCTGATTGACGTTACCATCAGGATTCCGACTCCAGAGTTTCGTAGACGGACCTCTCCGTCCACTCTTCAGGGGATATCAGCAATTGAGCCGGATGAAAGGCAATCTTATCTACTACCATTGTTAGAGGAAAAAATAATAATAATTACTGGATAAAATATTATCTATTAATTTTTAATATAGTTCAAATATCCTCTATCAAAAGAAAATTGAGCAGGGAATTAATATTATTTGAATTATGACGAGATAGACGTACAACTATTTCCATATTTTGGTCGGACTTTTCAGACGAGCAAAAAAAAATGATTACAAGCCAAAATATACAAATACACATTTTAAAATGAATATATTTAAATAAATAAAATTATTAAAGGAATGAACAAAATAAAATAAATTAAGAAAACAATATAAGAACACTAATCTGTGCTGTGGCGCACGTTGTATTAATGGATAGCGGCTCGGATTGAGAAATCGGTTATCAGAGTTCGAATTCCAGTAGAAATCCATTACATTCATTTACGTACTAGTACCTTTGGGAAAGGTATGGATCCTCTTCTTCTCTCCCCAGCTATGGGCCAAATAGCTGGACAGACCGGGTTCTATAGCCTTGGATGTCAACTGGTCTATAGCAGTGAGAAATGACAGGACAGACCGGTTTCTATAGACTTGTAGAGCAAGTGGTCTACCGCAGAAAGAAATGGCAACGTACTGCGGAGGAAAAAAAATCTGCCTCGTCAGTCATGTATTGTATCACGCCTAGCACATAACTGACTGAATCTGTGCTGTCTTTCACTGAATATCGTCCGCGTCATTCGACCGCTCACTCAAAAGGAATGAATTTACATTCTTTTTAAAACTTTTCAATATATATATATATATATATATATATATATATATATATATATATATATATATGTGTGTGTGTGTGTGTGTGTGTGTGTGTGTGTGTGTGTGTGTGTGTGTGTGTGTGTGTGTGTGTGTGTGAATTATTTGACAGTGTGTTTGTTTGTGCGCGCGCGCGTTTCCAGATGCTTGTCAGGAAACTATGGCCTATCTACAAAGAGTTCCGAGACAAGAATTGTATGTACTGATTACAGTTAGAAGTCGGACACGCCTTCCTCTTAACTACATAAACGTTTTGAGTTTCTGTTTGCCAGTGTTTACAACTGGTGTATCTTGCATGTGTGTATATTAGTGCCCGTGCGTGCATTTTAAAACGGGGGTGGGGAAAGAATTTTCGCAATTATGTTTATATAGCCAAAAACCTTAGTGATATACGCGTGTTTATGAGATCATAAGACTTGTTTGAAGGAAGGACTAAACATCAATTGGAATAAAGAATGTGTGGTTGTCAGCGATCAGAACCGCTTATGATGCAAACTACGAATTGTAGATAGCAAAATCAAAGCTATTACGAAGATTTAAATATCTGGGGTAAGTATTTAAACAGACGATGGATGACACCGAAAAACGAAGGCAGTGTAGAATTGTCTTCCAAGAACTTAGTAAATTATTAAGAAACAGGGAAATAGAGTTAGGTGCTGAGAATATCATGGACTGAACATGTGAGTAATGAGGAAGTTTTAAAGAAAATGGAAACAAAAAGGAGATTTAGACAGATGAGGAAATAGACTTGGAGAATTTGAAACTCACAAGGCATACTAAAGGCGAGAGAGACAGAGGAAAAACCTAGATGTGCTTGTATAAATGGATGGCAAAAACCGGAAATGAGATGTATGGTGAAAATATTAAACTCACTGAGATCTTTAAAAGATAGAAAGTTAAGGAGAGCTATGTTATCCCACGTCCAGAAGGTACATGGCTCATAAAAATTCAAAGAAATGCCTGTAATGCAATCGATTTTGACCTTGCATCTTGATTTCAGTCACTTTCACACCTACGTGCTGTGGATTCCCTCTGACTTTTCTAAAAGTGCTTTCATGCAAATTGTTCTGAGGACCTTTCCCCCTTATTGCTTCGGCTGAATGAATTTAAGCGTATTACATTTTTTTGGCAATTTAGTCTCAGAGTTTTACTGTTGAACTAGCTGTATGCAACCGTCTGTTCTATTCTAGTGTTTTCTTTTCTGGAAATTCTCGCCCATGAAAATCCTTCCCAATCCCCTGCTTCTCTCACACCTACAATCTTCAAAAACCGAAATGCAACGTCATTCACCATCTTCAGTCTTCCTGAATACTGTTCACTTATTGCCCTTCTCCTCACTAAAGTTTTCTCAGCCCTTGTCCCTCTCTTATCTGTCTTCTAGATTCATTATCGCCTTCCTTGGTGGGAAATATTTAAAATAATTCCAGCTCCTACTATAATCGTTAACCTTGGATAACAATCTCAGAGCACAAAATTTTCCACTATCTTTTCGAACAGAGCGAAGATTTTATCATCTTAAAAGGAAAGGAAGCAGTGAAGGGCCTTAATTTTCTACGCTTTGAAGAAATATAGCGGATCGTTTCTGTTAATGCACACCAAAATATTAATTCACCCCAAAATAAAAAGAATTAGTATCTATTAAAATTCACACCAAAAGTCAAAAATGCCCTTTAGAATAAGTTCAAAATTCATTCATTTTTATTTTATATTATTGTGTCTGTATTCTTTAAGTCTATAAATTAGTAATATGATTTTATGGAGGGAATTCGTGACCCTTGGAGCCAATTTTCTTTCCTTAGAGGTTTTTCTTCACGGAATTCAGTGAAACGGCAGCGGAATCTATTTTGCCGATTTGTTAAACTCAGATTCATATACTGTCCTTTAGAGCATTTCATCCTCTAGAAAGAATATTTACTCTCTATAAGAAGCGAAACGCCACACTCCTTGTCGTTGCATTAACTCCATCAACTTCATGGCACGCTAAACAAATTTTGATTCAAAATTTATAATTTCAAGAGTACCAAAAATTTAATCAAATATAAATAAAGAAATAAACATACTTTGGTTTAAAATTATAATTTATTGGGGTGAAGTAATATTTGTGATAGGTAACTTTACATTATTTGGAGTGAATTAACAGAAAAAAAATCAAATATGGCACGTGAGAAAGAGGGAATAGTTTGAAACGGACTTGACAACATTTCCAAACTCTAGAAATGTATTTTAAAGCCCGTACCCATTCTATTCTAGGGATGTGGAGCCATTACATGTGCTGCCGCAACAGTAGTGATTCCTGAGAGAAATAACCAAAAATCCTCTCCAGGATGGAGTTGCATTCAGAAATCTTGGACCGGGTGCTACCTCAGGCAAGGAGCCAACATGTCCTGGTATTTAATCATAAAAGAAGAAGAGATATATTCATCCTTTCGCCAACGGTATTAGCAGATAACGAACTCAATTGGAATTCGAACTCGGCTCTTTGATTTCTCAATACGAACCGCTATTCTTTACTCCTCCGTGCCTCGTATATACAGTCATTTAAATTGTTTTCTTTATTCTGGTAAGGGGAGATAACTTGTGACCGGAATCTGATTTATAATTCTCAACTACATATAAGATTGGAATTTTTTTTTAAAGGAATGGAAATTTTTTCTTTTTTTTTTACTTTTAGAAAACTTAAATTTAAATATTTAATTTCGTTTAATGATTTTTAAGAACTTCGATTTCATCTGTAAAAAGATTATCTTTCACCCTAGTTTACTCGACACCACCAACAACACGTTCTAGTGACTTCATCGTCTTACTTCCGGTGAAATGATTTAAGAAAAAATGTAGTATGTCTATACCCAATTTTCTCTCTTGATCTCTCTTTCTCATGGTGATTTTCTTCTGTCGAAGGAAAGTCTATATCTTCTTCAGTTTAAGGCTGTAAGAATCTATTAGACATAATATTAATATCCATATTATTCTGAAAGTTCTGCGTGTATTTTTCGAAGATTTTTATATTTTGTAATTTCAAGAATGCTCTTTGCAATATGCGAAGTAATGAAGTATGTGTTTCTATAAAGAAACATTTTTTCCCAGAAGAAAATTGTAAATGTATTCACACATATGGAAGGACGTATAGCATGAATGTCAGATTTGCGTATGATTACAAGAAAATAAAGGACAAAGAATGTGATTAAAATAAGTTAAAGGAATTCGAACGCCCAGTGATAAAGTGCGTGGCTCCGGAGACGGTGAAAAATTCCTAAGTGAATAGATTGATTAAAAGAAGTCGAAAGGAAGGCAAGTTCGAAGATGGAGTAGGCTACAAAAAGAAGAGAGTAGAGAGTTCAAAGATGCAAGATATAAAAAGGAAATCTTTTATTCCAAGCACGGAATCCTAATTTGGAAAGAAAAAACATATTTGATTGATCTATCTATCTATTTCAATATCATCATATCTATCTATCTATCTATCTATCTATCTATCTATCTATTTCAGTGTCTTCATATCTATCTATCTATCTATCTATCTATCTATCTATCTATCTATCTATCTATCTATGTCAGCACATTCTATTCTATTTCATAATATACAGCAGCTATCTCTCCTTTTTCCTTACAATGTATTTAAATCAATATATTCATATCACAGCTCATTCCTATCTATCTATCTATCTATCTATCTATCTATCTATCTATCTATCTATCTATCTATCTATCTATGTCAGCACATTCTATCCTATTTCAGAATATACCGCAGTTATCTCCACTTCTTCATTCAAATGTATTTAACACAATATATTCATATAACAGGTCATTCCTATCTATCTATCTATCTATCTATCTATCACAGTATTTTATCATTATCACACTCGATTTATCGATCGATCTTTTGCCTTGTGTTGCCGTATTTAATACACACACAGAAACACTGACAGACGCACAGGCGCATAGGCTTGTCTAGTGATATAATTACGCATTGCTTACATATGCATTAGATATAAAGGATAACGTCTCAAAATGAGAAATTAGAGAGCCGAGTTCAAATTCCAGTCGGATTTGTTACCTTGACTTACGCACAAAAAGACCTGGGAAATGTGAGTATTCGTCTCTTCTTCCTCTATGCTTAGAAAGTATGAGTAGTGCGACACGCCGTGGAGAATATAAATCAAGATATTTAAATGATTCTAGTTTTTTAAAAACTCGCTATATCATTGATGTTCATGCGCCACTCACCCAATATATATGGACAAAGCAAAGTACTCAGAGCGAATATCCGGACCTTCCCAATTTTATCAGGGTCTGTTTTGGTACACGTTAAATTTTTCAGGATTTCTAACTGAACTATTTATTCACTCCACGAATATGATGAGAGAAGTGTGATGAAGTATGATCGAAATTCACCCAAGGTGAAGGATTACGCAGCCACTAAGAGGTTGAAAGAGAAGGAAACGAATTAGGGGGGAAACTGGAATGAAGCCGAAACACAAACCTAAACAGGAAACAAGGGAAAAACCTTATATCCTATTCAAAAGAACGGGAACGAATGCAATATCACTTATATATAGGATAAAAATATAGTTTTTATTGTATTATATATATATATATATATATATATATATATATATATGTGTGTGTGTGTGTGTGTGTGTGTGTGTGTGTGTGTGTGTGTGTGTGTGTGTGTGTGTGTGTGTAAAAGTCCCCAATATCAGAAACAGAGCTAATGCAAACATAAAAGTGGACACTGAGGTCAACAACATCGAACATCAACAGTCTGCATATGTTAGCACTGCTCGGTGTTGACCTCAGTGCCCATACATATATATATATATATATATATATATATATATATATATATATATATATGTGTGTGTGTGTGTGTGTGTGTGTGTGCGTGCTCGTGCGTGAGAGGGTGTATGTCCTGGTTGTGTATACTACTATATATATATATATATATATATATATATATAGAGAGAGAGAGATGAAGAAGGAGCGAGATTATTTTAGTTTTCTAGCCACAACTCCGTGATATTCAATGAAGAAGGAGGCCTAGAAATTTTGGTTGAAAATTACACTGTTCATCCCATATGATTTAGAAAATCATTGGCTTTGATAGAAAGCGTGTGGTTGAAAAAGGATATTTTTTGATTGTACATGTAAGATAAAATATATATGAGTAAAAAGAGAGAGAGGGAGAGAGAGAGAGAGAGAGGGAGAGAGAGAGAGGGAGAGAGAATGAGATGGGGGAAGTGAGAGTGAGAAATAGAGAGATTTTCGTAGTATCATTTCTGCTATCCATTCCATTTCTTTTCCTGCTTGGTTTTCTCTTTCTCTCAAGCTCTACTTCCCTATATTCAAATGATAGCTACCATTTAGCGACAACGGTTAGCGTGTAACACCAAGAGTAGTTCTGGATTTTCGAAGTTCAGTCCAAGTTTGGCAAGTTCAATTACACCAAATTTACTTTCAGTCGATTCAACGAAACAAGAGTCGTCCATTTTGCACATGACATCTTACAGAAAACAGAGAGGCGTATAGCGAAATATTTTCTACCAGCATCTAGCGGATTTTAAGGCAAAACTACAGTTCTGTCAAATCAGATTCGAAGAAATGCGCTTTATAAGAGAAAATCAGACTCGTTTTAGCGAGGTCTGTTCGATGTCAAATATAAGTGAAAGGTATAGCAAGATTCTCAGTAAAGATTGTACTTAAGATGTTGTCTGGTGCGTTTCTATGCATTAAAAGAATCTAGAAGATGGCCGGCATCGTCCAGGCCATTTAATTTGAAATATGAACCTTTATTCAATCTTCTTTTCTTTTGCGCATGCTCCTCACGCGCCTATCCGCTGTTATCAACATGGCTGTCAGCAGGTCGTCAAAAGCGTTTAGACTTTCCACTGCATTTTGTCGCTCGGAATTTGCTCTCTTCATCACGGTCAATCTATCTCCGGCGTTTCTTTCCTTTGTTCTTGTCATGTTGTTCATCATACCTGTCTAGAGATCATGATCCTGTTTCTCAACCTATCAAGGCAGCCCTTTCTGGTAGGTTGTAAACGAAATCTATTAGGTATATAGACTTATCATTTATTCGATACCAATCCATCTCTTTCCTGCTTCTTACATCTTTCATTTAGTGGAAATTTCTTAACATCTAAGTATATATATATATATATATATATATAAGAGAACATAGAAGTCAACACAGAGGCGACAGTCTGTTTCATGCTATATGCAATCGTCATGCCACGAGTGTTTTTTTTTCTCAGCTATTTATATATCTAAGTGTTGACTTCTATGTTCACTTTTATAATTACACACGTTCTATCTCTGATATTGAGCACTTCACCCCATAAATAATAACTTATGACTATATTTCTTCATATATATATATATATATATATATATATATTAAAAGAAGAGGGTGCCGCAAACGTTTTTGGTTGTAATGTGGATTTATTGAGAAAAATATTATACTTTTTTTATATAATTTTACGACACGTGTTTTGGTCTGGTCTCGCAAACTGTCTTCAGGTGAAAGTGGAGATTTTTTACATATTATTAAAAATAATTAATTTTTCTTCATGTTCAATGTGGAATATTCTCGATATGAGACATTCAAAAACGTTTGCGGGCACCCTCTTCTTTTTAATATACATACTTTTTCTCGTTGGAACCACTACAACATATTTTTTTTTATATATATATATATATATATATATATATATATATATATAGTACAGGTAATAGATCCGTTCGTATATATCCAGGTGGATCTTAGTAATATCAGATATTAAAACATTGGAATTTCCGTGGGAGAATTAAAACAGAGAATTTATACCCATAGGCACCCAATCCTAAACTAAAATTCCAAACATCCTTTTTAAAGAAATTTTTGGGATTGAAAGAAAAGTGTCTAAATCCGCAGATAGATTGTAAAATTATGAGTTTCGCACAAACCCCTAATAGCTTTAGAGATAGATACAGGTTATTTTTAGAGGAAAATGTTATAATAATTAAATACAATGATCAATGCAAACTATTAATCCAAACGAGAGAGAGAGCCAGTATTAAAATGTATGAACAGAAGCAGGTTAAAGCTTATATAAGAATATAGATCTTACAATCACTAACAGTCCCTCAATTGATGCAACCCCTTCTTATTAAATTTTTACTTTAATATCTACCTCTTGAAGAATTTCCGGGTACAGCTCGGACCTTCCCCTCGTCATCAAAGACTCCACATCTTAACTGACTCACCCACTTAAGTAGCCACATATATTTTCACCAAAGGCTATCTAAACCAAACTCACAGTCACCATTTCCAGAGAGTCTTCGGCTGAGTATAGCTGGCACATAGCAGTGCTTGTTTGAAATAGACTATATCCAAATGAGGTAATTTCGGATATTTTGCTGTATAACACACACACACACACACACACACACACACACACACACACACACACACACACACACACACACACACACACACACACACACACACACACACACACACACACACACAGATCTTTAGATGATGTAGATCTTGAAATGAACTATATGCTTACATGTAAAAATAAAAATTATAAGACGTTTTACTAAAAAGTCGTTATTAAACAAAAGGAGTGAATTGATTGTAAATTGTAGGCATAGTATGCCTTTTACCTTACAGTATGTTTGAACTTTGAATTTGATAATATCTTTCTTAAAGTAATTATCAGTAGATAAATTGTTGTGCACCTTATATAGCTTAATATTCTATTTGTATGATTCATTTAGATTTAATATTGTTTGTATTGATGTTTGGTTAGTATCATTAACATCTTATATGGATGGACAAGTGTTTGGTTGGAATTATTAACCTCTTACATTGATTACTTGGTATTATTAACATTTTATATGGATGCTCTTTATTTGACGGTTGCATATTCATTTGCCAAAGTAGTTCTGTATCTTTGATCCGGGTCTTTTTTTCGAACATGTAAGTTGTTTGCCAGTTCCTTAAAGCGATCTTTTATTTACCACCTACAAAATTTTATGCAAGAAGATGAACGAGCATATAACTGGCTAGCATTATGTTAAATTACTTCCTCTTAACTTTTCCTTGTGTTTCTCGTTTGAGCGTCAGACTTCGATACGTTTTACGAAATAATGTAACAACCTGTGTCTGCCCATAAAGAAATTTGTTTAGATTTTATATTCAGACAACTTCGTGTCATGACGTATATTAATTTTTTTTCCGGTGAATTTGATTTTAGCTTAGGTCACATGTCACTGGTTAATCACGACAAACTTATTTTACTGAAAAATTGTTTTAATAGAAAGATTTCAGAAATTACAACAGACAGTATTACTGAGTGCTTGGTTAATAAATGCCAAATGTTTCCTTATAAGGAAACGGCTTATATTTTCGTTATCATTACCGTTACTATATTTCGTATTGGTCAAAATGTCAAGGAAACGAAGAAGTACTTAAGTAACCCTCAAACCTTAAGTTTGGATGGAATTATTCAAGGAATTTAATGACTAAAAGAAATGTCAATACTGTTAGAAGGTGACCGAAATTTCTTATACCTGGATCGACGATTTCATGGTATTTGCGTTTGTCTGAAAACATTGGATGTCGTTAAATCTGTCTTCTCTGTCAGACGTGGGATGTCAGAATGAGTAACTTTAAATCGTGAACATCAAGATCAAGTTTGACAGGTCAGCCAACCGGCTTGGACATAGATGCAAGTACACACGCATATGCGCTAGTGTAAGCAGAGAGCGAGGTTGGTATTTCCATCTTCTGAAGTACTAGTTGTATATTGGCGAAGTTAGAGAGGAAGATGTAGACAATGGAGGCCAACATCATAATCTTTCAGCTTTGATCTTTCATTCCTGACAGAGCGATAAGGAATTGGAATTCTCGTCTACGTGTTTGTTTTTCGGTTTTTCTATAGTAGTTCCATAAGTATATAATTCAATCATCCATATTCATATATGTATACTTCGCCACACAAACAGACAAACGCATAAAAGCAGACATACACATACACGCAATACTCATCAGAATGAGGTTATTCCCCTAAAAACATTACAAATACTTGCACTAATTGACTTTGCACGTCAGCAGTAACAGATTTACAATTGACGTGGAATCTGGATTTAGCGAACAGGGTTCGAATTCTCGCTTAGTCTGTAGCGCCCATTTTCGTACACATCCTTTTGAAAAAGGCAAGAAACTATCTTTGTAAAAACGCTTGATTCCATTGGTGAAGTTGAATTAAAAAGAATAAAAACAAGGGATAATTTATTGTTAAAACAGATAGATTTCGGAAATCTTTTGTAATCCTTGATCGCTCTTGAGAAATAAATGAAACATTGACTAAGCCATATTGTATACGTTATAAATTTCTTTAAGCAATTCTCACGCTTTCAGTTTACGCATCTCTCGTGAACACAATTCGATCGATTTTTTTTCCGTTAATTTGTATTTATAACGTATACAATATAGCTTAGTCACTGTTTCCTTTAATTCTCATGAGTTATCAACGATTGAAAAAGCTTTCCGAAATATATGTTTTTAACAATAAATTATCTGTTGAAATTACAAGTTTTTGTTCTTTAAAATTTAACAATGTTTAACCTTCTTACCCCAACAAAAATAAATAAATAAAATAAAATAACTCTTAAGGGGACGGTTATTCCCTTGACAACGCTATTACTGTATACACTTTTGACTCCTTCGGCAATATTTATTGTTTTACAAAAGGTACTGGTAGATGAAGAAGGCACTGCGTAGAACCAGATGTCACTGCATTGTTGTTAAGCAGATAGTAGAGAGGCATGGCGATGCTGATCCAGAGAGAGCCTCAAACATGACAATTGTAAAAAAAAAAAAAGAAAAAAAAAGTTTAATTGTAAAAAAACGTTTGATTCCATTAGGGAAGTTTGAATTAAAAAGAATAAAAAACTTGTAATTTCAATGGATAATTTATTATTAAAATATATATTGATCACACTTGAGAAATAAATGAAACATCGACTACATTGTATACGTTATAAATTGAAATTAGCAAAAAAAAAGAAAATATCGATATAACCTTTCTTCTCGTATCTATGGGTTAAATCGTAAGGAAGAATGGACTGTTTAGCTTTCGATGGGAGGCAGTCTTAGCAGAAAACATACTGACTTCAAAGCCTAGATAAACACATGAAAAATATTCCACTTTCTCTCTCCCGAATTAATGCCAATTCACACATTTTATAGAAAGGGAGCCATGGAGAGCCCTGATCATATACACTCTGGAAGGACATTGAATTTTAAAAGAAATAATAGATGACATATCCTGTATATTAAAAGACAACATGTCGACGCTACACATTGTTTTAAGGTGTGGTCTATCGTATTGACTATCTCTTCACTGTTTAGTGCCTTCAGCAATATCGTTAGGTGTTTCGAAATTGTTGCCTACGCGACAAATTCGGTCTGCGCTAATGTCACCTTCTGTCGTCATCCCTATCAAAGTATTTACTCGCACACTGCTCTTTTTCAGCTCCTTCGTACCCACTGCTAGCGAAGCGGCCATGTTTACACTGTAACAACAGCAAGAAAATTGACGCTCTAACTTGACATACGAACTATAAACAGAATTGAGCAGAATGCTGTGTGATAAACCTAACGATATGTTATGAAAAAATGCGGATAATCTTTGACTTTCACTCGTATATTATTCATGTCGAATATACACTTCTCCACTTTCCATTCAAAAGCACACACAGACACACACAGGCACACACACACACACATAAAGTTATATATATATATATATATATATATATATATATATATATATACCCACAGCTGAAGCGAAACGCGTTAAAAGAGAATTAATGGTATCTTATCTAAAATTGCTGTCAGAGAATCATAAAAATTATATCTACATTGCTATGATTTGCTCTACTGAAAAAAGCCCTTTCATTTGTCGTTTCAGTCAATATAGAGATGTCGTCGATATTAAGCAAGAGCAAATTGTATTAAAATGCGAGAGCAATATCTTTTAGTGGCAAAAAAAATATATAAATAAATCAATGAAAACGAGGCTAGAACGCTCTCTCTTTTCTTTGCCCGTCCAGCTGTTTCTGGTCAATAGCTAAAATTCACAACGTCGTTAACAGTCAGAATAGAAGAAAGTAGCGGGTTCAGTTATCCTGCAAACAGACAGCAATGTGAAAAATAATAATGAGAGAATGAAATAAAAAAAAGTCATTTTTAGTTTGTTTTGTGCGAATCTAACTTGTGGAGATTGAACAAACATGTCGGCTGATTCTTTCAAATATATGCGAATGTCAACAATGTTTCGTGTCAAAGCACACAATCGAGAGACATTCAACATGTCAGCTTGAACTTAATAGTGAGCCTGTCGGGAACGGTCAACAGAGAATTAGAGAGTAAGTGAATAATTGAGTAAGAGAGAGAGAAAAAAAAACTAAATGAAGGCGGTCTGTTAAGGAGATCAGATTGTATGAAATTGTCAATAGCACAGAGCGGAAAACATGTCAGCAGATGATAGAAGAATGAAATTGGTGGAGCAATCGTGGAAAATCTGAGGAGTAGACAGGAGAAGACAAATGGAGAATAAAAGTTACAATGTCGACTTCCAGGAGGAGGACATTAGAACTGGGAAGATGGCTGACGTATATAAAAAAGAATCGAAAAGAAACAACTAAAAAGAAAGAAGAAAAATGATGCTAAATTGGGAATCAATGATTGCACTGAAAGTTAGTCGCGTCAAAAAGAGACAGACAAAGGCATAGGCTGTACTGATTTGGACATCCTCATATCTATAGCTGTAAACAACCTATCCCTGAAACTGTGAAGTCTTTCACCCAATTCTTCATCCAATATTTAAGAAGTTTTCTCTATCGTCAAGAAACATTCTAATATCTACAGGAATTGGTTTCTTTTCAGACTGGAATTTGTCCCGTAGTTGATTCATATAAGAAAAATTACACACAAACACATACGTTTATATTATATATATATATATATATATATATATATATATATATATATATATAGAGAGAGAGAGAGAGAGAGAGAGAGTTATATGAGAGAGAGAGAGGAAATAGACAGAGAGAGATACAGAGATGGAGAGATAGTTACTATACTGATCTTAGTTTGGTTCAAACTTCAAATGTGCAGCGTCCAAGAACTATCGAAGCAGCTCGTTATCACTGATATATATATATATATATATATATATATATATATATATATATATATATATATGTGTGTGTGTGTGTGTGTGTGTGTGTGTGTGTGTGTGTTTGTGTGTGTATGTGTGTGTGTTTTGTGTGTGTGTGAGAGAGAGAGAGAGAGAGAGAGAGAGAGAGAGAGAGAGGTAGTAAGCTTACCCTGAAGATCCATTTAGGTAAAACCTAGGTAGGTACATTCTGGCTCACTAGGATATTTTATACTCTGCTCTACTAAGTGCATTTAACATTTTATGATTTTTCTTATTTTACTCAATTGTCTTTTTTTGGCGGTGCGGGGGGGGGAAGGAACTAGAAATTACAACACTAGGCGATTTCTTTTTATGGCCTACTAGAATGTTCTTAGTCTTATTTTTTTTTCTAATTGTTTCTCCATATACCAGTTTGTTTTAATATATTTTTTATTAGCAAATTGTACTATCCGAGTTTTTGTTTTACCAGTCGAGTATATAGACATTACCATATATATATATATATATATATATATATATATATATATATATATATATATATATATATATATTAATTGAACGGCTCGTATTGAGGAATTCCAGTCGAATCAATTACATTCACTTACGGAATAATAGATTGTAAAATGTATGAAACCTCTTCTTCTCCCTCCAGCTACGGGTAAATAGTTCTATAGCTTTGGATGGCAACTGGTCTACCGCAGAAAAAATGGCAACCTACTGCGGGTAAAAATCTGCCTCGTCAGTCATGAATCGAAAGATACATAATCGCGTAAGCGTTTATCACGCACGGCATATAACTAACTGGCTGACTTTCCAGTAGAATTCATTGCATTCACTTACGTGCTAATATCCCTTGGAAATGTATGAATCCTTCTTCTTCTGCCCCAATCTATGGGTAATTAGTTCTATAGCTTTGGATGGCAACTGATCTCCCGCAGAAAGAAATGGCAACCTACTGCGGGAAAAATATTTGCCTTGTCAATCATGTATCGAAAGATACATGATCACGTAAGCGTGTATCGCGCATGGTACATAACTGACTGAAGTGAGTCTGTAGAAACTCTGGTAGGGGTGTACACGATCGGTCTTCCCACAGTAAATTCGAACTTGTGTCACATCTCGTTTCAATGGGGTGACTGTGTAAGTAACAGTTCGTCGTAGTTAGGCAGTTTGTAGTCTGGCTCGCGATTGTCAGGCTCTGTGTTGGACTTTGTCTACGGACGAAGACTCGGCTTAGTAAAATAGACAATGCAATACAAGCGGTTAAATTTTGAACTTTGATCCGAATGTACGCGCTCGAGTTCCCCACATTAAACTTTATCTTGTTTCACATCTCGTCTCATTGGATAGATTAAGTAAATACAAGTCCGTTACTCCAAGTCAGAAGATAATTCTAGTGACATCACGGCGAGTGTCTAAGTGAGATAATATTATAAACGTTATTATTTAGTTATAACTTATTCTAAATAATAACTTTTCATTACTGTAGTTAAATGAGGTTTTTGTTTTCTAATGAATTGATCAAGTGTACAGAAAGCAAACCAAAAGCTAATATTATCGTAGAGGAGGTGTTACGTTGCACTGTTTTTCGTCTGTTTATGAAAGTTGTAGGAAGCCCCGATAGGAGAAAAAAAAATGGAAACAAACATATTGAACATTAGAGAAAGGAATAAAAAGACATTTTGAGAAAGTGGATGATTGAGAAGAAGATATAAAAAACAGATTCTCGAAAAGACAGATCAATTTAGGCCGACAGTTAACAAGAAAAATCAGATTATTTAAATGTGGAAGAATGGAGTAAGAAAGACGTGGAACTTCTGAGTGAAAAGAAACCCCAAAGGCTGTATACCAGACAACTAATTCACACACACACACACACACACACACACACACACACACACACATATATATATATATATATATATATATATATATATATATATAATATAAAAGGAAAAAGAGAAAAAAAAGACTTGATAAAAAGGAAAAGAAGAGATACCAACAGCTGGGTACTCACATAATGAAATATTTCCACTCGAACAGATTTGTGATGCAACGGCTGTTAGCGAAAGACTTTATGCAAATTCAATTGTGTTGCATTTTGTTTGTTTCCAAAGGGAGTTCGGGTCAGTAAATGACTTAGAATTTGGTTTTGGCAATCAACAAGCGAAAACAATATTAATGATGTCCTCCTGAAAACGTTACTGAAGCTGAATATGAGAAACCTTAATTGATACTAGTTTGGTATCTATCACTTCGCTGGCAGGAAGGCGATAGAATTTTCAATTCTAAACTGTGCATTTTAAATACGATATCTATTGGGAAAATATATTCAGTTTAAATATAGGAGAGTGTTAACATTCGGATGCTCAGAACTATGCCTCGAGACAATATCCAGCTAAGTCATAGCTCTATGGTCCAATCACTCTTAGTTCTACAATCTTACGCGAGCGAAGAATACGCTATGAAGAGCATTTCTGGCGAGCAAAACAAACACTCGCTTTTCTCGTTAACTAGCCATGGAGTAAGAAGATTTTGATTGCTCACAACCACCCACATGTTATGGCACAGAATGCTTCTCTAATGACCTTCCGACCTTGATGAAAGACCGTGATGTTTGATGTTATAGACTCATGAATGTCAGAGATAGCTCGATCGATTAATGATGAGTTCTTTCCTCACTGGGTAATCCATACTTGTGTAAGCAGCGCTTACTAAATCTCACTAGGGTAGGCTTTAGCCTGTCGTTGTTTTTTTTTAAACTGAGAACTAAACAAAAGACTAAATTCTTTTCTAAAAATATTATCCAGTTGAGCTTTATCATATGTCGAAAATCATTTATGTCATTAATTTTCAAGATAAAACCGAGAAATATCCTGCGATGGATTCACGGGGCTATAGAATGGCTTCGAACACCTCGACGTCGTCTCATAGTCAGTAATCTTGTCTCGCTAGACAATTACGTGGTGAGTTCGTGTGAGGTAACAGGAATTATTTGGAGGCACTGTACAGGCGGTTTTAATCTATGGTGCTATTGCGTGGACATTAACAAAAAAAACCTAGATTTTAAACTTGATGGAACCTACACTCGGCTGCCGAGAGCTACACGCATCATTTCTTGGAGACAACATCTAACTAAATCACAATCTCTATGGACCCATCCCTGTTATTTCTACAAAACAAAAACTTGCGTGTGAAAAAAGGCTAAAAATAATGGAAGCCTTATTAATAAAAACAAAAAAGACAACACTCAGTAATATCAATTATGAACATTGACACAATATCTTGACCATCTTTTGAAAATGAAAACATTTTATAAATATATACATACGAAAATCTATTTCTTGTTAAGAGTTAATATATTTCAACCTTGAAAATGAAAAATAGCTAAATGTATAGCCGAAAGCGCTCGGATATAAGAACAATTTGACAGTTTTTATATAATTTATCATCCGAAAAATATTATTAGACCACATGAGAAATTGTATAAAAAAAATAATCAAATCACCTTGTCTATCGTATTCAATGAAATGTGCATAAAACAAGGACTGCTGCATAAATTATATATATATATGCAGAAATTATATATATATATATATATGCAGAAATATATATATATATATATATATATATATATATATATTGATTTGTTTTCTTTACAGCTTATCAACTTTTCGCAGGTTATTTTAAGCCAGAAAATATTTTTAGATTTTGTTTTGGCAATAATGATTTTTACTAAAAGAAATTCTCCTAATTAATCCACAGGTGGGATGTGAAAACGTGAATTCATACCTTTCCCAAGGTTATTTACGCGTAAGATAATATAACGAACCCGACCGGAATTGGAACTCGGCTTTCCAAGCGATAATAGAAATGTCCGTTTGATTATATACCTAAATACATTTAATTTGTTATTCAATTATTTTTTTAGATTACTTTTCACAGCAGGTAAGTGCGCACAATTTTTTACTGATTTAATTTTAATGTTGCTTTTTATTAAATTTGTTTTTACGAATTGTTTTTTTTTCTCAAATGTCTCATTGTAATTTTAATTCTATTTTCAGGTAAGTACAAGATCTTTTCTTCCGTCAACCTTCTCACAAATCAAGGTAAGATAATATGTGTATAACTAATATACAAATACCTACACACTCTCGCCAGAATTTACCTTGTTACTACCATTCTCCTGCACCTCTAATATTGCTGCCACATCAGGTCTGCCATGTTATCGGTCCGGGCATTGCATGTAGGCCTTCAGTCACTTTCTCACATCTTTAATGTAGCTTTTGTGTGTCTTTTCTCTGAATAATTTTTGTCCTCGTCAGCTTTCTTCTTTGGTAGCACGACTTCACGAATTGAAGCTAGATTGGCAGCTAGGTCTCATAATTTTACTACTGAAATTGCTAAGAGTAAGTAGTAGCTAATGGTTTCTTTGCTTGTGCAAAAATGTTCCGGTTTGTTCTCCTTCAATTACGATCGACGGACTTTAAATGCAATGTCAGTCGTCCTCTTCTGTCTTCTTGAATCCTGATCTTTTAATATCCTAACATTTCACAGTTGTAACCCCCTTGTAATTCTTTCTAACCACTTGCGTCTTAGTGGAGTTATTGCCTTGACTGGGATGAAGTGATTGAGCAAATGTATATAAATAAAGAATGAGACAGTCGTATAAAAGTGTATCCGTGGTTGAAAATAAAGTCTGTGATGAAATCGCAGTTTTGCAACATGCTAGTTAATGTTATCAGAAAGCACCAATCACTAAATGAGGTATTATGTGAGATGAGGTATTATATGAGATGAGGTATAATGTGAGATGAGGCATTATGTGAGATGAGGCATAATGTGAGATGAGGCACTATGTGAGATGAGGTATTATGTGAGATGAGGTATGTGAGATGAGGTATAATTTGAGATAAGGCACTATGTGAGATGAGGTATTATGTGAGATGAGGTATTATGTGAGATGAGGTATAATGTGAGATGATGTATAATGTGAGATGAGGTATTAACTGAGATTAGTTATTATGTGAGATGAGGAATTATGCGAGATGTGGTATTAACTGAGATGAGTTATGTGAGATGGGGTATTATGTGAGATGAGGTGTTATGTACACTATTTACATTATTCGGACTTATTTCCTCACTAATAAATAAATATAATAAATATGGCGACAAAGATGAGGGAAAATAATTCGAATAATGTAAATAATTCGTTATTATATCTAATGCTATCCCGGTGTAGAAGGATGTATATTTATGTTTTATAGATGAAGTAAAAGCATTTGATAAAATAGGGCACAAAAATATAGTTCAGCGCTTAGAAAAACTAGATTTATATTGATAGGATGTTAGAGTTATCCAAACCTTATACTGGGAACAAATCGCCTTTGTATAGATAGCAAATTAATTGCGTAGGTACACGAAATTAGTAAAGCGGGCAAGACAATGATATGTCTTCTTACCGGATCTGTTAAACTTCTACAGCGAGGTTATCTTTGGCTAAGCAAAGTGTTAAGAAACAGAAAAAAAGTCACTACTCTATTAGCCATCGTAACAATAATCCTCCATGTTTTATATATATATATATATATATATATATATATATATATATATATATATATATATAAAAGGCGAAAATGTGCATACAGATGTGTATTAAAATGTTTGTATCTTTGTACTGACCTTTATACGTTCTGCTCTTTCAGCTCTTTTTCGGATCTTATGTTTCATGTTAAACACAAAAAAAAGTTCTCGTGGAGAAACATGTTAGTTTATTTTCTCACCTTTTTCAAAATCTTGCATCTTCTCTTTTTATTCTTATTTGCGCCATCTTTTGTTTGTTTGCGCATTATATCCTCGTTGCTTGAGAATGCTGTGACTAGAATTAAACCCAGCAGGAGAAAGTAAAGACACTGTTTCTACATCTGTGTTGCG
Source organism: Acanthosepion pharaonis (assembly GCA_903632075.3). NCBI lineage: Eukaryota > Metazoa > Mollusca > Cephalopoda > Sepiida > Sepiidae > Acanthosepion > Acanthosepion pharaonis. The sequence goes on from CAHIKZ030000223.1 coordinate 2,881,472, forward strand.
CATCTGGTCTCAGTAGAATAACAGGCAATGTTCAAATGTCTCACGTTTTACTGTCATTAGCCAGCTTGCATTGCACAGTGACGGGTTCTTCTTCTGTTAAGTGTCACTGGCGGGGATACCCGGCGTTGTCCGGAAGATTTTTGAATAATAATTTTTTATTGACAATTTATTGATATTTTTCAGCCAACTTATGGTATTTTTTTTATTTAATCTTTAAAAAGTAAACTTCATTGATTTTTTTTTTTTTTTTTGGTTTGTTACAAAATAACTAATTTTAGGAAAATAACACAATACCAATAATACGCTCCGGTGCTGGTAGGTGGCTGAACATCCCCATATATTTATTCAAAAAGACATTTTATTTTTCGAATTAAATACTAATATAAATATTCTGGTAATGTTGTTTATAAACAAATCAAATCGATTTATTAACCTTTTTTGTCAAATTATTAATAAAAAAGTAAATAAACTTAAATTCAGATATATTTAAACATATTTAATTTAATCATTTTTTTTTCAAGCAAAATCTATAGTGAGCTTTACTTTTTCGGAAAATAATTAATTTTCTATCATGAACTTTTCAAATCTACGGTTAACTGTTATGATTCCTGCATAACACCAGGAACTTCTCTTCTTACCATTACTTACCCTTGAACAGCACCACTCAGAAGCCCTCTAGATGTAGTGTCATTTGGGCGTTGTATTAGGTGAGCATTATTATTAAAAAATATATTCTTGTTTTAGAGTTTAGCGAAGCTATAACTTTGAAATTTTTGTAATTTCGTTTGAACGCCAAATAATAAACAATCAAAAATAAATGAAAAGAGCATATAGAAAGAAAGAAAATTAAGATTTACTTTTACAGTATATAACTGAGGTACCTGCATATAAATACGAAAAGATTATCGCTGAATAAGTCAATAAAACTGCAAGTGAGATGAGGTATTATGTGAGATGAGGTATAATGTGAGATGAGGCACTATGTGAGATGAGGTATTATGTGAGATGAGGTATGTGAGATGAGGTATAATTTGAGATGAGGCACTATGTGAGATGAGGTATGGATATTTTTATTTTTATTTTTTTACGGAACAGAGCTTTTACTTTCATTTTCGTAGCAATTGCGATGGTCGGTAAAGAAATAGGCGATCAATTTTAATGGCACCTTGTAACTTTCTCCCTTGATCTTGACTGTATGAATAATGTTGTTTGACGCTGGCGGCTGCAATATTTCTTCAAACAGAGATGAGGAAGATCATATTTCCCTGTGCCAAAAAGCGAAACCAAGCGAGAATAAAATGATCTGAGAATCATCTTTCTTGTGAAAGAATGACTCGTATTGCTATATCAGCTTCCAGGCTTATAAACTTGGCGAAAATAAATCTAGATAAATAAAATAGCCTAGTGTGAGTCTCGAATTGAGGAGGGGGGAATATGATGGACTAACGAAGGAACGGAACGCGTTCACTAGTTTAGGATAAACCAAATTAATTTTGAAGCGTCTCAAATTCAAAACGCGATGTAAAACAAAGGGATCTACTTAATTAAATAACAGACGTACACACACACACACACACACACACACACACACACATATATATATATATATATATATATATATATATATATATATATATATATATATATACATGCACACAAGCACATACACTATTATATATATATATATATATATATATATATATATATATATATATATATATATATATATGCACACACACACACACACACACACACATATATATATATATGAAATACTGTAATATGCACTATATTTTGTATTAGTATTTGAAACAATTTTGATTTGTGGAATGTCGTCTCGCAAATTAAATCAACGACAAACTCAAAACACATACAAAACTTCAGCCATTTCTTACCTACCAATCCTGCGTAAACTTTAGCCTTTCTACTCGGGTTATACTGTTGACACCGCACATACTCTCGAATGTTGGTGTGAAAAAACTCGTTGTAGAATCATCTTTCGTTTTATAGTTATATAGTCTTCTGCGCTTTATTCTACGACAGAGGTCGTATAAACATGTCAGCCATTATGGGGACTGGCGTCTATGCTGAGTGCAGAAAGTTAACACGTCGCACCCACGCATGCGTCTCCGATGCTGGTGAGTTTTCAGAATGTGTCTCCAGCTCTCGATGAAACTGCAATACTCGCTTTCCATTCCGTGGCAGATAAATGAATATAAAGATGGCGAAAAAAGCATCAGGTGAGAAAGAAAAAAAAAGAAAGAAAAATGGCTTACTGAAGGATAGAGGCGGAGAGAAATGAAAAAAAAAAATGAAGATTAAGCTGAGAGAGAATGCCAAAATATAAATTAAGTTACATCCTTGTGCAAATTAATTGAAACAGCTGCTTTAGTTTCCTTTCTTACACCATACGGTCAGTTTTAGACCCATTGGAGTGACAGAGTGTAATCGATTTCTATTTATTACTTAGTTCATTTGCAGTGGCGTGGAGTAATATAAATTTATTTTCGGGGTGTATGATGAAATTTGTTTCGCCTTGCAAAATATTGCGTCATCCGTGATTGCATCAGTTATTTTTTTATCACGCCGAGACACTACTGTTTCGACTGTCGATTAGTTGTCCTACAGACATTGTCTTCGACGGCAAGTCTTACCAGTATGCAAATCAAAGTACTATAGACTGGCCTAGAAACATTACTAACTTAAATCCAATCTGTGGTCAATCTGCAAGGAACGAATTCGTGGAGTGGACACACGAAGTACTAACATGTGTACTGGGTTATGTCTCATTGGAAAAATATGAAAAGAAAGTAAATAATAACGGAATTATTCGTTTTGTTTCAATTAATTTGTACACGGGTGGATTTATGAAAAAGAAAGAGAAAAACCGTGTTTCAGAAAAATTAGAGTTAAAATTCAGAATTAAAATTAATGACAATAAGAAAAAAAGGTTCTTATATGTAGGACGAATGGAAAAATCAGAGAGAAAAATTATGAAGAAAAACGGACTTGAAGCACATAACAGCAAAATGTCAAGGACCAAAAGAATGAAAGAGAGAATCTGTACAAGAAGGCAAGACAAGAATAGAAAACCCATCAAAGTAGATGTAAATAAAAAGAGAAGAAATGACGGGATATGAGTGAATATAAACAAAATAAAATCCTTTTTTTAAAATGAAAGGAAAATACAATTAATTATTAAAGAAAAGAAAAAATTATTATTTAAAACAAATAAGAAAAATAAAAAGGGACCATCTTAACTGCTCCTCTTAACTTCGATAAATTTAATTTGAGTCCAAATTAACACCCGTCTGTGTGAAGCAACTGTAATAGCGAATGCGTCATCCAATCAGTTCTTTAAATATCTCGTAACAGGTAAGTATTAAGAAAAACCAAAATAAAGTCACTATTCTATTAGCCTTCGTAACAACAATCCCTCGTTCTACGAAACTCACCAATTGTCTCCAATTAAGAATATCAAAAGCATGAACCATATTTCTTGTATTTTTCTTCCCAAAGTGAACCTCGGAGAAATATCTTGTAACAGGTGATGTGAATTCGGTTACAAATGTTAATTCTCAACGCAAAAGTTTTGATATCTGTTTATATTTTTGAGATGGGGTATTTAATTATTGAAATTATTTAGATTGATCGGACACTTGTCCTCATCTTTATTGCCATATTCTCGACGTTCCGGTCTTACTCAGGTGATTGGAATTTCGAACTCAACCCTTTATTTCGTCCATTGTTCTCGTTCCACGTGTCAGGTTACAGTGACTTGAGTTCTGAGTTTTGAGTTCAGTACCTGGCTATTGCATTGGCGAACAAAAACTTGGAATGCTGAATTAAAGTAGCGGCATGGCACGTGGAATTAGAATAATTTATTCCGGTGAAATATATAAAGAGTTCAGTTCGAAATTCCAATCAACTGAAGAAGGCTGGGGTGTAATATGGTCGAAATGTTGTAAATATTGCAATAAACGATAGTCCGAACGATGTAAATAGTGTAAATAGTAAGAATACCTCATCTCAGAAATATAGAGAGATCTTTGTCTTTCAAAACAAGTCTAGTGATTACAATGACCGAAATGTCTTGAATATAGCAATAAAGATGGGGATAACAGTCCAAACGATGAAAATAGTGTAAATAGAAGATCTCATCTTCGAAATATAGACAGGCCATATTCTTTGTCTTTAAAGACAACTCTGGTGCGTAGAATAGCCGAAATGTCGTGAATATAGCAATAAAGATGCGGATAATAGTTCGAACGATGTAAATACTGTAAATAGATCTCATCACAGAAATATAGACAGACCGTGTTCTTTGTCTTTCAAATAAATGCCGCTGCGTATAATGGCCGAAATGTCGGGAATATAGTAATAAAGATGTCAATAACAGTCGGAACGATGTAAATAGTGTAAATAGTTAGAATATCTCATCTAAGAAATATAGATAGAGCATGTACGCTGTCGTTAAAAAGAACTCAAAAGTCGATGGCCAAATCTGAAACGGATCCACTCTCTTGAGATGTTGACATTTTGCCCAACGCCATATTGTTTCTTAAAAGATGACTATGAAATGTCATGAAGGAAGATACAAAATTAAGTAGTGAGGGAGAAAAGAAAAAGAGATACCTATGCGTCATTAACGATACAAACACTTTTAAGTCGTTTGATATTTTTAGCATCAGTCGCCTTTTGCCTTCCGCGCCAGTTTTTCTCCATACCATCCTTTTCTATTGCAATAGGAAAGTGGGCGTTTTAATGTCAAAGACAGGTTTTTAAAACGAGTGTATTCAAGTAAGCGTGCAATAATGGAGACAGACGAATTCGTTTCAGAATCGGCGGAAGCATTTGGGAGCTTAAAATCTTTATTGCAATAAGTAAGTCCAGGAAGGCAACATGAAGAGAAATACGCTCTTAAGACATATCACCTGCTTATATAGTAAATGAAAACTAAACAGAAAACGGTGTTGTTCATTCAACGAGAAACGCAAATTTAAGAAGGATAGTAACAGAGGCTCAGGAAATACAAACCATATATATATATATATATATATATATATATATATATATATATATATATATATATATATATATATTGTTTCATTAAATAATATAGTGAAGTGTTGTCGATTTATTTTATGTAAATTCTTTTCATAACGTTTGATAAGCTTAATGACATTATCACTAAACGAAGAAAGAAAATCACACTGTTGATACATTTTTTTAATCCAATCTAAGCTTTCGGCTTACATAAGCCATTATCAAAGATAACAATTACATTACAATATATTAAGCAATACACGAACAAGAATGTGATGATAGTCTGTTTCTATTTGCATGGATGATTTCTAAGCAACGATAAACACGTGCATATAAGACGCTGGAAGCGAAAATTGCACCGCAGCTCATGACGTCATACATGACCACGCGAGAGTAAATTCGAGAAGTATTAAGTATGGGAAGCCGTTGGTATAAACCAATAGCTTCTGTTACCAATTATAGACATTTAAGATTATTTGTGGAGATTTCAGAGTTAATTTTGTTCAGGTTAGGTTTCAACTGTTTTATGTATATAGCTTCAAGAATTTTTAGTTTTTGTTTATTGTTTCCATGTTTAAGGATAATTGTGTTTTCAACAAGGATTTTACGGAATTATGTATGTGGCCAGGCATGTTGTTTTAAATGCCTAAATATGTTAGAGTTTTCATTCAAATGTAGTGTCATGCGTCGTGAAAGCGAGATTGTGATGTGACCAATATTATTTAATTCGTTGGAGATACAATCTCCCAAAGGGCACTTGAATTTGTAAACTATGTTGTTTTTTTTTTGCAAATCGCTAACCGGGGGAGAAGAATCATGGCGTATAATTGAGTTGGATATACTTAATTTTCTTCCTAGGATCTGTTGTACATATACTAGTGACACTTTTCTATATTATTTAATGAAACATGTATGAAGGAAAAAATGCTGCCGAAATACACGCAATATATATATATATATATATATATATATATTTAGTTCGGAATCTTCTCATCTTTATTATCATATGCAGGACGTTTCGACCGTTGTAAGCACCGGCATTCTTCAGGCGGAATTTCGAAACACACCATTTATTTCGTCTACTGAGGTAGTCTGCCCTAGTTCTACTGGGATAGATGTAATTTTGCAAAAAATGCCATCGGAAAACAATCCTTTCTAGATATCTCAGTTACAGTTATTTCCTTTTAGTAACTCAACGCTTCAAGTCTTTCTTCACCTCTGCTGTGGTCAGGTAGTGAACCTTCAACTCTGGATCAAGTCACTGAAGTGGCCCAGCGTTGGTTGAAGCAATCCAGTGACAATAACCAAAGATAAATATGTACAGGTATGTGTGTGTCAGTGTTTTTATATATATATATATATATACATATATATATATATATATATATTTCTCCATATCATTTCCGTTGAGTTGACCGATTAAATAGGTCAATGTCTGATCCTTACCCCTCCTTCCTCATATTAAGTATTATTATAAAATGGAATATAAAAATAAATTTGAAAACTCTCCCTACCCTCTCTAAACTCGATCATGTCTCTCACACCATCCCTCGCTACCTTCTATGTCAACTTACATAAGCTTAATACTGCCCGTAAAATGTGTAAATTTTAATTTCATTTCTCGTTTCACCTTTTGAAAGTGATGCCTGGAGATCCAGGGAAAAGTAAAAGTCCCTGGGGAAATATATTATTACAATGGAGCATTAAAGTGGTCTGTTTTTCTTTAAATGAAATTATTCGCTCTGAATTAACATTGAGCTCTCAGGATTTCATCCTCTTTGGGATTATCCACAGGGATTACAAAAGTTTTCCGTTACTTATATATATATATATATATATATATATATATATATATATATATATATATATATATATATAGCAAATATATAGATATAGATCCGACAGTATGAAGAAAAATATACGGAAAAACAAACAAAAATCCTAATATGCAATTATACTCTTTTAATGTTAATATAATGCCAACGTCTTCAAGACATATTCATAAAAACATAATTAACGTTAGACTATATTCAATTCAACATGAAAAAGACGATGGACATAAGAGTAAGACTAATCCAAACAGATAACTGACATTTTTTTATAAGATAAGCGTTCCGTTTTAATATGATCACGTCGTCGTCACGTGGACGATGATGTGAAAACGTATTCGATGATGATTTCAAAATATTAGATAAGCTCGATTGAACATCATATTAACATTAAAACAGCATAATAGCATATTACGATTTTTGTTTGCTTTTCTGTATATTTTTCTTTATATATATATATATATATATATATATATATATCGTATATTTGGTCAACAAGAATTAATTAAAGAAGTTGTATTAATTACAAACTACAAGGTTCCTCTGGCTTCACTGCTGAATTTTGTAATGTGCCTTAAGAGACATTCAAACGAAGATAACACGGGAATGTAACCGAAAGTTCAATTCAATAGCAATAACTTTTCTTAAATTCTGTTGTTGAAGACGGTGTAAAATATGATAAAAACCAAAACTTTCGCCGTTAAAGTTAATGATCTTCGTTGATCGTCATTCAAAAAGATTCAGATTGAAAAGGTTTACAGAATAACCGAAATCAGAAATAAAATAACAACGTCCACTTTGGTTTCTTTCCCACAGTGATATGTTTAGTATTCTTCCTTAATTCAATCCAAGCCCACATTTCGTGTCGTGAACCTATATTACTCAGATATCCACACTGTAGGGTGATCTTAGAGTAAGTGTGTTGTGGCACGTATCCTTAACAATCATGACGCACTCTGGCATCCTTCCCACAAAGAAAGATGAAGTTAGCGCCTAAAGATGGCGTACATTTCTCGAGACAACGCCCACTGTTCAAATGACAAAATCAACAACTTCGGTATACTTCGTTGTCATTTCGTTTACAGACGGTCTTCCACCTTCCAGGATCTTATTTTCCCTCTTGCTGTTATCTCTCTGTCTCTCTCTCTTACTCTCTCTCTCCACCCCCCACACCTCCACCCGCCACCCCCCACACATATATACGTATGTAATATGCCAACACCCTGCATATAAGTTTCAATTTATTCAGTATTTACTGTACAGGATTTACTGAATGGTTTGCGGATGTTCAACCCTGAAATACTAATTGGGAAGTCGATTTCTTTAAGTTCATTATTGCGCAAATGACACTGGGAAAAATACGGGTCCATGTCTTCTGTTCTGAGCTATGGTTGAAATAGAAGCACTAATTGCAACACTTCTAGGGAAAGGAAAATCCTGTATCCAAAGCCTGCCTATCTTATTAGACTAGTTTATGAGACGGAAAACACGGAAATCCAAACACATTATTTAACTTATGAACCTGGCATGTTGTGTACCTTCAGTCCCAATGAGTTGCGCGCCTCGTGACGTGATGTAGATGGACTCTATTAAATGATCACAGATGCGGGTTTAAGTTTACAGTGCCCAAAGTAAGGAAATTATCAAAAGTACTCAGACGCCATATGTCCGTTTATCGCAATATGAAGAAGAAATAACTCACCCACCACAACACTTTGACCTTATTTTTCTATTTAGCGTAGATCAGACATTTAATTGGTTAATCCAGACATACACACAAATCTATTTTTCATTTCTGACCTTATGTACCACACTTTAACTTTAGGAAAAGAGGAAAATATTTGTTTTTATATTTCCCTAAGAAATCAGATTATAACCAGTTACCTACCATCGCCGGAAGAAGTACAACCATAGTATTGAAACATGAAAGCTTTTGTGTAGCGATTTCAAAATGTTTTTATTAAAACCTCTTAGAATAAAAATATGATTATAATATTTTGCTCTACTTTGTATTGAGCACATTTTTAAAAAGGGATTGCTTCGAACTGCGGATTTTTAATTCATTTGATCTTTCTCCATTTGTGCGTATATATATATATATATATATATATATATATATATATATATACACACACAGTAACACACACACACTAACACACACACACACACACATCACATATATATATATATGTATTCATGTAAGCAGCTACATTTGTTTAGGTTGTTTGGGATTTCAATCTGTAAAAAAATAAAAATCATGGATATCAATTTAAACACCTGTACCCACTAAAATAACTTTCTTACACACACACATACACAGACATTTATATGTATATATTCATGCGTGTGCGTGTATATACGTAAAGAAAGCACTTGTTCGAACACAAGAAAAATTAAATAAAAAGCGTAATCCTAATACCTTTGTCGTTTTTAATGAAACATGCATAAATGAAAGATTGCTGTGTAAATACACAATATATTTGTGTATATATTTATTAATATATACATAGGTGTATATATATATATATATATATATATATATATATTCAGACACACACACACACACACACACACACACACACACACATATATATATATATATATATATATATATATATATATATATATATATATATATGTGTATGTATATATATATACACAGACACACATATGAGGATATTTGCATGAATTCAATCAATGACGCATAAGTCATGAAAGAAGAGTGGTCTTTGAAAAATAAATGACATGAATAATCCTGGAACTTTTTCTTGACGCATCGATTTAATGTATCCGCCATTATCACCGATGAATGTTCAATATGGGGCTGGAAGAGTGGACATTCCCGGATCTGATGATCTTTACTTTAGACTTCAGAGATTTTATGTGTTATGGGGACATTGATTGAGTTCTTTCTCGACTACACCCCATACGTAGTAGTCCAATGAACTCAGGACAGGAGAGCTAGATGTCTATATGTTTGGAGTGGCGTAATCGGAGAGATTGTAACTCTTCCTTACGTCGCTTAGGCCTCATGATACGGCGTAGTTGTATTTTTTCTTTTGCTCACGCTGTCTATCCAAGGCTACGCAACCCTCTACAACACCTCATACACAGCATCACTGAACCTTAGCCCCTGAAAAAAGAAGCGAGGAGGTATGACATTGCTCTTCTTTCCTTACGAATCTCAGAACCATCACACTTCCGGAAAAAAATTACTTGTTTGAATTAACGTTGGAACTTTCGTCCTTAGGGTCTTTGCATAACTATTTTTCATTCTCTTAGTTGACCTTTTGGTCCTGATTAAACTTTTTCTCATCAGAGAAAAACCAAAGTATTCCAGGCTCTTGATGTTTCAACTTGCTCAACAAGCGCTTTGTGCGGATCAGACGGTTATCTTTTGTCGTTACAGGCATGAACTGGCCATTCCACATCACATAGGACTTTATGGAAGATCCTCAGGCATAATGCTTACGGTGTGTTCTGGTCGAATTAGAACATTTGGTAGGCGTTTTGCGCTTGACTTCCGGTGTAATGTCGCCGTCTTGGATCTTCAGCTCTTTCCGTAATTTGAAATCAAAACACCGGGCGAATTTCCGGGAGCGAACGATCTAGAAATCACGTTGCTCTGAGTTTAATGCAACGTTAACAACACTGATTTTTTTTTAATATTTTTATATTATATATATATATATATATATATATATATATATATATATATATATATATATATATATATATATCTCGCTCACGCACACAGAGAGGTGATTGAAAAGTAACAGCCCTATTTTATGTAAGAGTGAACAGTCAGGAGACTTGACTTAATACGCAGTGACTTTTTTTTGGTGGGGGGATTAGTTAAAGAAACAAAATGTACTCTACCAAACCAATACTTTGGAAAAATTTGAATGACGAATGCAAGAATTTATGTCTTCCATACCTTATGTGTTCTTGGATGAAATCATTTGACTCGATTCCTGGAGAAGCTGGTGCCCATATCGAATTTTAAATAAATCCTCATGCTAAACGCTTTCCTCTCATATGTATTTCATGAAAAATTTATAGTTAATAAATAAATTATAAGTATTTGAAAATGTGGGAGTTACTTTTTCCTTCACCTTGAATATATATATACATACATACATACATATATATATATATATATATATATATATATATATATATATATATATATATATATATATATATATATATATATATATATGTGTGTGTGTGTGTGATCACTGGAGTCAGAATTGAGATTTGTTCAAGTATGAAACATTTATCAGTGTTTTATTACCTGTGTGCCAACTTATCTTTACACATGCTCTGTTCATGTTACTGAGAATTTTTTTATCTATAAATATAGCATACCTTATATATATATATATATATATATATATATATATATATATATATATATATTTATTGATTTGCTGAGTTTTATTTCGTGGATTGTCGTCTTTGTTCAGATACGATTTTTTTAAAAACCAGAAATTATCCCACATAGAAAGAAATAATTCCGTAATTTCTTTACATACACACACACATACACTCATACACACACACACACACACACACACAATACACATGTGCAAGCACATGAGTGTGTGTGTGCAGACAGCGAGAGAGAGAATTGTTTTATATATGTATGATTTTGAAATCAATTTACTGTTAAATCTTATCATTCTAAAGTTAGCTTTTTTGCATCATATCAATTATCATGTTTTTACTGACTGAAACTATAAGTATTCATATATATATATATATATATATATATATATATATATATATATATATATATATATATATATATATATATATACATACATATGCAAATCTTAATAATGGTGCTCTTGGAGTACAATCATACATGTTTGATCTGATCGTCTTTGTTCTTTCTGGGTTGGCCAACCCGCAGCGCTTCAGAAATCGATACCTGGTACCCACACCGGTCCCTTTTTTTCCTCTTCGCTTCAGAATTTATGCATTAATCGATATTTGTCAGACTAACCTTTTGCTAAAAACAAGAAAGGTAGATATTCTCTCTGTAGACCCGCCAGATATCCCGAACTGGCCGACTGGTTACTTCGATTTTTTCTCATCTCTGCACCAACTCTGCTATAACGAAACCCCAACCTCGCTCGATTCTGACCAGACAAGAAAGCATATTTAACGCTGTAATTTTTTCCCTAATTTTCACACGTCAGATCCGTATCCAAAAATTCATTGATCCTTACTTAAAAGTAGGGTGTTTTTTTGGGGGTTTTTTTTTTTTTTTGCGTTTTTATTTTTTTAATTTTTACTCTTATTTTTTAATCTTTGTGGTAACACGAACAAAATTAACAAAAAAGAAAAAGACTTTCTTTTTGTTAATTTTGTTCGTGTTTCTCCTGTAAAGCTATTATTTTAGTAATAGTAGTTGGCTTTAAATAGAACTTACTTTTTGCCGCTGTCTGTCGACTTGTCTGTCTTAATTTTAAGTAATCTTTTTACCAGTGTCTTCCCCATTGGTCAGTTTTCCATTCAGTTCTTTCATAATTCACTCGCTTTCCCTCAATGATTATCATTTACGAATTTTTTCCACTCGTTATTGGATTTAAAATTCTCTACCATTTTTTGTCTTGATCTCCTTTTATAGGATTTTTTGTTTATTTTGCGTAGTTTTAAATTTCTTTTCCGTCCTTTCTTCATTTTCATTAATGTCGGGCTATTTTAAAAAGCATCTATACAATTTTCCATAGGTTTATTTCATTCGAACACAAATTTTATTTTTCAAGCATTTATTTTATAACTTAGTGCCTTACTTTCATTTTTTTTAAAGCGTTTCACCCCAAACAAGGCGGGAAGCCACTAAGACGCAAGGGGTTACAGAAAATTTGGAGCAAGATCAGATAAGAGTGATAGAAGAAAGGATGAGGAGAAGGGTAGTGGATCGATCAAGGCAACTGTTTCCCAAAGAGTTTTTTTTATATATATATATAATTTTTCCTTATCCTATCTATATTTGTTTAACTACCTAAATACACTTTAACCTTATAAGCTTGCTTATTTCTCAGATGGCAAAGGCCCACTCGTAAAAGAAATGATATGACCTCCTAGATAATATGACAGAAGAACTTAAGAATAAAAAAGGCTAACAATCAATTGCAAGAATACAGATATGATGGTCATGAGCATTAAAAAAAATCCGAGATGCTAGTTAGGAATTGGATATATATACATCAAGCAAGTGCAGAAAGTTAAATCTCTGGGAAGCGTTTTAATTGAAGATAGAAAACACATTTGACGAACAAAAGAGACATTCCAAAGGGAGAAATATTGTTAAGCGCCATACGAAAGAGAAAGATTTGGAGGGTCATGATTGCCAATACCTTGAATCTCTCATTCCATATCATTCTTGAATTTCTTATTCCATTTCTCTTTTCCTTTCGAGGTTTTGCCTTCTATTTATTTCTTATTTATTCATTCACATTACTTCTTGCTCTATAACTTTTTACTCCTATCACTTCTCTCTGTCTCTCTCTTTCACAGTTAATTTTTCCTTTGTCATTTGTTTTATTAGTTGGTTTTGTTTTATTACCGAAGGTACAGCAAATCAATTTCATCTTGGACATCAATTTCTAAAGGAGCAAAGAAAAATAAAACTGTTATCTCCAGCGTCATACAAAAAAGTTATTAAAAGAGGCAAGGTTATTCAAAAAGAGGCAAAGTGATTCAAAAAGAGGCAAGGTTATTCAAAAAGAGGCAAAGTGATTCAAAAAGAGCCAAGGTGATTAAAAAAGAGGCAAGGTTATTCAAAAAGAGGCAAAGTGATTCAAAAAGAGGCAAGGATATTCAAAAAGAGGCAAAATGATTCAAAAAGAGCCAAGGTGATTCAAAAAGAGGCAAGATGATTCAATTTCTTATAGAATTTACGGACACTATAGATAACGGAAAACACACTCACACACATATTAGGTGATCTATCGGATATATCTATTTGAATGAATATTGGAGATAAAGTCTTCATGAACATAATGTAGACATAGGAATCAGCACTAGAACTGAAAGGTAAGGTTCAAGCTTCAGTGCCATCTTCAGAACAAGACAGACATATCTAGTCTGATGATAGCATTTAAAATGAAAGTTACCATGCAGTGTTGATTTCTATGTCTAATGATAGCAGCGGAAGTGAAGAACAGAGGAGGGATGGATACCAAATATGGTAGAACATGACGCATAAGACAAACTCACGCAGATGCCGGATATATATATATATATATATATATATATATATATATATATATATATATATATATATTGTCATCCACAGACAGACAGTTTCGCTGTTTCACTGCTCATCAGTGTGGCTAAACATCCGATTGCCACAAGCCAACTGATTTGGTATCATTCGGAGAATTTACCCTAAGCCATTGGCGCAGGGCAGGGATGAAGGTGAATTTAGACGTATTTATTTTTTTTTAGACAAACACGCCAGTGACCGGAGAACTCGATTCATCTTAACGAAGGGACTTGCATCAGCATCAGTAATAGACATTGTTTACAAATTCATATTTTTTCAGATATATATATATATATATATATATATATATATATATATATATATATATATACTCAGATCTTCTGGTCAAGTAAGCCAGCCAGTTCGGATGTTTCTCCTATTGTGGGTATTCTCAAATATATTGTTGCATCTTCCAGTTCGCCCGCCTTGTGTATCTCATAATTCAAACTAAAAATAATAATAAAAGAAACAAAAAGAAAATCAACTCGAAATTTAACCTAGATACACCTTCACTAAACCTGCCCACGAAATGAGATATGCAATGCTTAATCTCTTAGGCGAAATACCCAAATAGTTAAGACTAAACCAATAGTTATCAAATATGGACGGGGGATTAACTAAGACAATATTTGTAGATGTTGACAGCTTCAATCAATTTAGGTTAAAAGCCATTATTATTATTATTATTTTTATTTTCTTTGATTTCTGGCGTTTACACATTTCTTTCCGAGTCCCACCCAGGGACTTAAGTTTAGAAATGGCATCATGACACTTTCCACTGACATAAAAAAAAAAAAAAAAAAAAATTACATAGATAAAGCCCTTCGTAAAGTGTGGGCTGTACTTGTCAGAACAATTTTTTTTACCTCCTTGAGGCATTGACTTCCAGGAATCCCTTCAATTAGTCTGCTACAATCTTTTCCAACCAGTCCTAGGGCTCCAACTTCAACCGGGATTGTTGATGTTCCCATATCGAACAATTTCGAGTTTTCTATTTCAAGGTCCTTGCATTTTGACAGCTTTTTGAATATCTTCAAAGATACATTGCAGTCAGCAGGGACTGCCATATCAACAAAGAGGCACCGCCTTTGTTTGTGGTCTTTAATAACAATATCTGGGCGGTTGGCTTTGATTGTTCTGTCAGTGTTTACTGTGTAGTTCCATAGAATTGTAACAGGTCCTATCTTCGTAACCGGGTCTGGTTGGTGTTCATACCAGTTTCTTTCTGTTTTCTTCCCGTAGGAGTTGCAGATTTTCTTCCCGTAGAAGTTGCAGATTTTTATTATTATTATTATTATTATTATTATTATTATTATTATTATTATCTCTGATTTCTGTTGTATGCACATATCTTTCCGGGTCCCAAGCAGACTAATGACTTCATGACTTTTTCCACTGATCATTCTTGTACGAAAAACAAAAAAAATATTAAAATCTATAATCACACATATTTTACATAGATAAATCTATTCGTAATATGTGAGCTGTACTTGTGAGTACAATTTCTTCGTATTAGTCCTAGGCTCTCCGGTATCCTTTCAATGCGTCTAAGCAAACCAAGGGTTCCAACTACAATTAGAATTATTGATGTCCTCATGTGCCGCATCTTTTAGATTTCATGATCCTTGTATTTTGAAAGTATTTTAAATATTTTCAAAGATACATTACAACCTGCAAGGACTACCATATCAATAAGAAAGCACATTCTTTTCTTGTCTATAGTCACGATGTCTGAGCGACTAGATTTTATTGTTATGTCTGCGTCTATTGTAAAAACACGTACATTGTTACAGCTACTATCTCTTCAAACGGTTCTGGTGGATATTCATACCAGTTCCTTGCAATTTTCTTCCCGTAAATGTTGTATATTTT
>CAHIKZ030000223.1:2902500-2925000 GCA_903632075.3 Acanthosepion pharaonis
CCATACGACTATAAATAAAAGGTTATGAAAGAAACACCCATCAACAATGCTAAAAGCGATAACAGAAAAACCCCGTTCTGGGTATGACGATAAACTACATCTGTTTCCAGGGTAAGACGATAAACTACATCCGACAGCAAGGCCTCTGATCAGAAGATTTTGAGGAGATTGAAACCACCTCTAAATTGTTGGTGTTACCAGGTCCACCTTGACCCGGGGTGGTAGTCTTGTTAGGGTCCCAGCTATGGGCAAATATTTAACCCCTAAACTGGAAACTATGAAAGTGTAAAAATAGGTTTTAATACCAGCAATACATTTTTAAGGAAAGATTATTCCCAGCAATACATTATTACCAGCAATAAAACTCTTGTCGGCAGTAAATAACCCATTTAGGTTGATATACCGTAAAACAAAACAAATGAAACCTAACCAAACAGAAAAATTGTTTTAAGAGAAATATTTTATAAATTTAAACCGAAAGCAGTACTATCTGTTCAGTCAATGAATGTCAAATGTTTCCTTAAAAGGAAACATCTAATATTGCCATTATAATTGTCTTCTAAATTATTCGTGCTAGTGGAAATTTTACAACATCTACAAGATGTGTGCCGGCTCAAATAAACGTTCTAATTGCAATTTTTTGAAATATAATTTCTTTAAACTTAGAACACAATAATCGTGCTGTAGAGAAAATTATTTAAAAAAAAATTAATAAAGGTGCCGTAACAAATAAAAGCAATAAAAAGATCTAGATCATTTATGTCGGCACTTGTATTAAATACACAAGATTATCCTGACTGCCAAATCCCGAATTTAGTTTCAAGAAAAGTAAATATGTTAAAAAAGAAAAAACATTAAAGACTCTAGTGTTTACTGCATTATGCCAATATTGTAAGAGATTTCTTAACATACTACAAGAAAATGATTAGATAGATGCCCGCTTTCAGTATGCTTCAGGATACAATGTCTATTCTTCAATCGATTTTCCCCTAAACTTACGCTTTATGACTGAAGAGACGACAACTTGGCATGAACATACTTCATCTGCTTCACCTTAGAAGCTTCATCAAGAGAGATTCTATCAGCCAAAGGACATAGAGTAGACGCAAGATATAAGACGACTCATCAGACTTAAATTTGACCGATACTGTTTACAATCATTTCATTTGCTTCGCTTTCCCGAGATAAAATCTAAGGTTTTTAATAACGTATGAATCAGATTTACATGACTAAGAAGCGAGAAATGAACAGGTTGTTGATCGACAGTAGAGAAGAGGGCCGCAAGTATTAGGTCAGAAAGCTATATTAAATTAAAATCTTCCTCTAATGAATGCTGAATTTTCAGTTTGTATTCCTCCTCTTCTATGTGCCGTGTCCATTCAGGATGTGGACGGTCATGGCTCCTCAGAATTTCCTGTTCTTTATAGCTCCTAGTCTTTTTGATATCTCACCTAAACCCTGTTCTGCCAACCATTTGCACAAGCTAGTTAAGTTGGTTATACGCTTTTATTCTCTATCTCCTTTACATGCAATAGTGATTTTCTAAGCGTAGCTTTAGATGTGGCACAGGGCCGAAAGTATGAGGCACCCAGTGAGGATCGAATTCACTACTCAGTCGTAATTTTTCTAGCGAGAAAAACTTGCTAACCATTACACTGCTTCGGGGTGTCCTAAAATGATTTTCTAAGCGTAGCTTAGATCTGGCACAAGGTCGAAAGTATCGGGCACCCAGTGAGAATAGAACTCACTACTCAGTCGTAATTTTTCTAGGAGACAAGCTTGCTAACCAGTACACCGCCTCGGGGTGCCCTAAAAATGATTTTCCAAGAGTAGCTTAGATGTGGCACAAGGTCAAATGTATGGGGCACCCTGTGAGGATCGAACTCTCTACTCAGTAGTAATTGTTCTAGAGAGACAAGTTTGTTAACCATTACACCGCCTCGGGGTGCCCTAAAAAAGATTTTCTAAGCGTAGTTTAGATGTGGCACTAGGCCGAAAGTATGAGGCACCCAGTGAGGATCGAACTCACTACTCAGTCGTAATTTTTCTAGCGAGACAAGCTTGTTAACCATTACACCACCTCGGGGTGCCCTAAAAAGATTTTCTAAGCGTAGTTTAGATGTGGCACTAGGCCGAAAGTATGCGGCACCCAGTGAGGATCGAACTCACTACTCAGTCGTTATTGTTCTAGCGAGACAAGCTTGTTAACCATTAAACCGCCTCGAGTTGCCTCCCCTTGAATGCAATATGTCTTTTGAGTGTCAAATTTTCCACACCATCTATACTTATTTTCCGCCCTAGATATTTCAACTGTCTCTTTCTGAAGTTTTCTATAGGTATCCTTTTTTTTTGTTTCTGTTGTCTCTAATACTTCTGTAGGACCACATTTGCTTCAAATCTTTTCTTCATCTGTGACGAGATTGTCCAGCATTCACCGCTATATACAATGGCTGATATTATGTAAGAGTACACTACATTTTTCTTCGTTTCTAACGAAATTTTTCCGTATATTAATACTTTGCTTAGTTATAGGAAGGCATTTTTCGATATTTCAATGTGCTTTCTGCTTTCAGTGTCGCACTTTCCGTCCTCTGTTAGTGATCACTTACCTCGTCTCAAATTTGAAGTACTCTATTTATTATAAAATAAGGTTTAAAATTGCTCTGCATTCTACATAATGTCTTTTCCTTTGATTTTACTGCTTGAGCTTGTGGAACTACGCTTCGAGAACTTTCCGGTGTCCAAAATGTCTGGAAATACGAATATCTTTGAATTAAGATGCCACCACCACCACCACCACCACTGACCTTTGGCAAATATAAAAGATGGAAAATTATTTTTCGTGACTGAAGTAGAACACTAAAATTTGGCATTTCGCATGTTTCCTTTTTGTTTGTCTTTGTTGTTGTTTTTTTTCCAACCACTCAAAAGAAGGAGAAAGGGAAAACTGCGTTATTCGCCAAACGTTTAAACATCGTTGTGCCTCGTGACGTCGTCGCTGCAAGATTCAGAGCGAGGCTGATGAGGCGAACGTGTTCCCGGAAACGAGCCGTTATGCACATGCGATGGTGAACCCCGCTGAAATGTCTAAAGATTATTATTATTTATTTTTTTCTTGTTTTTTTTTTTTTTTTTTTGATTCATCATTGTTTTTGGTGAGCGAATGAAGACTTTTCAGTTTTCTTCGCCAATTTTCGAAAGATTATAAATGATTTCATTCATTTATTCTTTGCCTGACTCTTTTCCTTGTTTTTTTTTCTTTTTTGTACAATGCGGCGATGACAGAATTTCGCTCCCACAAAAAATCACCCCCCATCGATTTTTTTTATTTGATCAGATTTGGTTAAGAAACTTGACGTACATTTACTTTGGTTGATTTTGTGATTAAAGCATTTTCTATACATTTTCATCGTTGTAAATTGCTTTCTGTTGTAAGTAAAGTAGCAATTTTTAGTCAAAATTATGATCCGACTTATTACAGTGAGCAACGAATAAGCGTACCTCGATAAACTCATATTTCAATAACAACTAACAGATATATCTAGATAAACACATATTATAGTGGCAACTAACAGATGTATATAGATAAACCCATATTATATTAGCAACTAACAGACGTATCTAGATAATTTCATATTGCAATAACAACAAACAGATGTATCTAGATAACCACATATTATAATAGCAACTAATAGATGTATATAGATAACCCCATATAATAGCAAGTAACAGAAGTATCTAGATAACCACTTATTATAATAGCAACTAACAGATCTATCTAGATAATCACTTACAATAGCAACTAATATACGCATCTCTATAAACACATGCTCCCACTTCTAGTCAGAAATAGAAATATTTCTATAAATACCTTCTAACACAAACATTTATATAGTCTGGTATGTTCACATCTATCAGGAATTGAGTAGTTTCTTACTCAGCTATATTACCATCCGCCCCCACTTCTTGAATAGCCTACGTATGCTTTCATCTTCCCATTCGCTTTTAGCTTTCTTCCGAGCTCCCTCTCAACATGCATTAGTCTTTCTATTCTAGCATAACAAAGACATCGGCCCACCTTTCTCCCAACCATGTCTCATGCCGTTCCAACACTCTTCAAATCCTCTTTCAAGTCAGTTCAGTTCTGGGCCTGCTCCGCAGGAGACAATAGGTTTTGATCCAGTTGTTCGGGTTGGGGCAAGGGAAGCCATTCGTGAAATATTAAGGGAACGACAAAGAATGAGAGAAGAGGAAAGGATTTTGGAATACCTCAACGGAAAAGAAGAGGACAAGAACACAGGAGGAGACTGGATTGTGATTAAATGCTGAAGATACTTTGTCGATGTAGTCAGTAAAGATGGTGGCTGGGAGATAGAGTCATTGTTTATAATGTAGATAAGTGGACGTATATCAACAGTATTTTTCTTTATTTAGAGAAGTTTGATTATAGACTCAAGATCGTTCTTTTTCAATAAAATGTTATCAAATTTATGAACATATATAATAAATATATTGCATTAAATAAAAATCACGTTAAGACACAATAACAATAACGTTAAAACGTTGACGACGCGATATTTGAAAATGATGAAACCGACATCATCATCATTTCTATTTCGATAAGAAAGTACACTGAAAAATCAAAATGTTTTTCATGTTCGGCATGGCTGCACGTTTTCATGCATGCACATCTCAAGTCTCTTTGTGTTTCTTCAGAATTCGCAGTGTTCTATAATGCAGCCATGCTGAGAGAACCCTAGTTAAGCACAAATATGTGGCCAAATAATGGGTGAGGGCACGTTTTCTTTCTTTTTATGTGCCGTGTCTTTTCCGGACGTAGGCGATCGTGGCTCTCCACTTCCCTCTATCCATTGTGGCGCTCAATATGTTTTGTGACTCTCCCAACACCCTCAGAAAAAGTTCTGCCATCCACTTGCTTAAACCCGACAGTTATGTCATGCGTTGCTTTCCCTTGTCCTCGCTTTATTCGAACTGTGAGTATCAGATTCTCCAGGCCCTCCTTTGTCCCAGAACTTTCATCTGCCTCTTCCTAACGTTAAGTATGAGCTTCCTCGTTGTTTGCATCCTCTCCAAGATCTCATCGTTGCTCACACACTCGTTCCATGATATCCTTAGCATCCTTCTGTAGAACCAAATCTCCGCTGCCTTGAGTCTCTTCTTCGTCTTCAAGGAGACCGTCCAACATACTCTGCCGTAAAGGAGGATAGATGTCACGTAGCAATTCAGTACTCTTTTCTTTGTCACCAAAGAATTATCACTGTCTCGCAGTACTCAGCCTAGCTTTTGGAATGCATCCTTGGCCATCCCAATCCGGATTCGGATCTCAGGGTCACACCTACCGTCCTCCGTTAAAACACATCACAGTTTAGAATTCAGAGTATAAATCAGTCATAGCACAAAAATGTATGTCTTTTAAATCTAAAAGTACTCAGACACTATGCAATTTATATTTAAATATGTACTGATAACTAGTAAAATAATCTGAAAATCTTCTATTTGCCGTGTCTTTTCATTATGTTAACGTTTATGGCACTCCACAATTTCCTGTCCTTCGTAGCTCTTAATATTTTTTATTTTATTTTTCCTTTCTCTCTCAGACTTTCCTCTATGGTACCAAACTTTATGAATTTAATCGCAGTACTAGATTGGCGATAAGGTCTCATCATTTTACAGTTGAAATGGCTAGAAGTAACCGTAAGTTCTTTGCTAACAGTTTCTTCTCCCGCCCTTTGCGCTTGTGGAACTCTCTTACCGGTTTTTTGTTTCCCAGTCAACTTTGATCTTCAAAGAATTTACATGCAATATCAATCGTTATCGTCTGTATTCTTTATTCTTATTCTTTTTTTGCGTTCTCTCCTAAATATTATTTTTTTCTCATATTATCTAGTACTCAATGACTTATTGCATTCTAGTGGCTTTATTACGTTGCTTAGGGTGAAATGATTAAAAAGAAATTGACTCGGGATCGCCAGGTAAATTATGTGTTGCTTTTCTTTTTCCCTCTTGCCTTCAATCTGTCCAGTGAGTATCAGTTTTTCCAAGCCCTCTTTCCTCAGTATGTACCCTAAAAAGTAAGACTTATACCTGGTAAATATAGTAATTCTATAAGCATTTCACTCCAACCGAGGCAATAAAGCCACTAAGACGCAACGGGTTATTGAGTGTTAGAGAAAAAAACACTATTAGGGAGAGAGAACAATAAAAGAACAGAAATTACTAAGACAGAAGATAAGTGATATTGCATTTAAATTTTTGAAGATCAAAGTTGACTGGAAATCAAAAATCCAGGTGAGAGTTCTACAAAGGAAAACTGAGAAAAAAGAAACTGCTAACACAGAACCTACGGTGATATCTAACCTTTTCAAATGTAAAATGATGAAACCTTGCCGCTAAATTTCATTCATAAACTCTAAGTACTACAGAGGAATGTTCATCAGAACAATTACTATTAAAGTAAAGGGTAGCTACGTTACGGTAATTGGGAAGTGGATGAAGCCGATATGCCAGGTCAAAATCAATAATATTACAGATTATTCTTTGGATTCTTGTCAATAATCTCTAAATACATAGTAGAATCACCAGACCAGATGTGGCAGTAATATTCAAAGCGTGGATGGATGGCGGTCTTATAAATATATAGGATAGATTTTGGTGAATATATATTTGTCTAGCACGACACAAGGAATGAATTTTTTCTAGCGGCAGACCTAGCAATTAAGCCGTTATAAACTTTACACTTCATGTCAGCGGAAAAAAGTTAAACTGGGAATGCACAATGATTCGTTGTCCTGGAGATTAGCATCATCCTTTCTGGTGTTAGGCGAAAATGCTTCTCTCATTTGATGACAATCGTCGAAAAAGAATTATAAGAGTGAATGTATAGTTACTTGAAAACAAATCAAAGAAACCACTTCCCCATACAGTCATTCTGGGATTGATATCTTCATTAGTTAAATGTTCTTCATTCGTTGCTGCCAATGTTGTCTTCTTTTTGTCCGTATTTTTCTATTATGTCTATCCATAATTCTAAAAAGTATCCTTCAATTATTTCTCGCCTCGATATCAATTTTCTGTATTTGGCGACAGAAGCACGTGAAGACGAAAAGATCCTTTATCAGAAGGCAGATGTTAAGAGAGTGATGTCGGTATAATCATGACTATTGTTAGATAAGCATTCAGAAAACGTCATCACCTCTCCGTGTGTTGAGGCTAATGAAGTCTTTCTGCTACGATTGGTGGCTAAGCATTCTTATCACTTCACTTTTTCGGATGCTCATGTTACTGAGTTTAAAAAAGAAGCTGAAATGTTGTGATGAGAGATTCTTACCCGTTAGCATTCAACACATCTACCTCGGAATGTGTTAAAACATTTCTTTTTAAATTTTGTAAGCGAGAATACAAAATTAAAACATTTAGTAACTGATGTTGTAGTAGTAAGTTAATACTTGTGCATTTTCGATTCTGTTCTCTTTTTTTTTTCTTCTTTTTTTAAGCTTTTCACCCCAAGCAAGGCGGGAAGCCACTAGGATGCAAGGGGTTACAGAAGATTTGGAGCAAGATCATATAGGAGTGATAGAGGAAAGGATGAGAAGTATAGTGGATAGATCAAGGCAACTGGAGAAGTCGATTGACATTACATTTGAATAGTTGGAGATTATAGCTCTCAGGGAAACTGGAATAGGGAAGGGAGTTCCACAGGCGTGAGGTGCGAGACATGAAGCTATTGGAGTAGAAGAGACGTCTACATTTAATAGTTTCGACAGTGAAAGGGTGAGAGCGGAATGGCAGCCTCGTAGGGTGCTTGAATTCATGTAGTCTGGGAACAGCTCCTCGGAGAAATTGCCATAAAAGTATTTGTAAAACAGACAGAGAGAGGCGACGGCGCGTCTGTGAGAAAGCGACTGTAGCCGAGATGCTATATCAATGCCAATTATATTGCATATCCGCCTCTGGGTCTTATCAAGAACCCCGAGGCAAACAGAAGGGGCTCCAGACCATATCTGACAGCAATACTCCATGCAAGGACGAATTGTGGATTTGTAGATCTGGAGGATCGATTCCGGGAAGAAAAATTTCCTGGCGCGGCACAGGGAGCTAAATTTCCTTGCTGTGGACGAAGCAATTGACTCAATGTATTTGTTCCATCTCAGGTCAGCAGTCAATGTGAGACCGAGCAGCCGCAGAGAATTGCTCTCGAGAAGTTGAGCGTCAGACATTCTAATGGAGGGCAGGAAAGGATATTTTTGTTGTTGCTGTTATTTACCTCGATACGTAATAAATTTCTTCTCGAATTTTCCGGAAGATTCTTGTAGGTTCTTCTCCTTCATTAACTTTCACTGTTTCTCCATCTTCTATTTTTCTTTACTTTCCTTTTTTTCGAACACATCATATTTATAAACGGTAGTAATTAAAAGTTTAAATATCTGGGAAGTGTTTTGACAGAGGACAGTAGTTGTGACGCTGAGATCCGAAGAAGGATTGTGATGACGAGAATTAAGAGGATATCATGGAGCGAGAGGATGCAAACAATGAGGATGCTTATAATTAACATAAAGAAGAGGCAGATGAAATTTCTGGGACACATAATGAGAAAGGAAGATCTGGGGAATTTGATACTCTCAGGTCGAATAAAGAGAAACAGAGATAAAGGAAAGCAACGCATGAAATACCTGTTGGGTTTAAGCAAGTGGATGACTGAATGTTGTCTTTGGGATTTGGCAGAGGCATGAAACTTATTGCGAGCCACAAGGGATAAGGGAAAGTGGAGAGCCATGATCGTCTACGTTCTGAACGGGCATGACGCATAAAAAGAAAGAACTAATTAAGGATACAGGTCCTCTCGTAAAAAAAAAACATTTCTGGAAATAACTTTTGTAAACAGTCATTCATCAAGACGCGGGAATTGCTATTGTTTAATTTGTTTTTGTTTTTACGGCTTATCGACATTTTGTGGGTTACTTAAAGGCAAAACGTATTTTAGGTAATAAGAATAATTCTTTTTGGCGAGTGAATATAGCAATTATTATATTTTTTTAGAATATCATTATCATTTTTCCATAGACAAGTCCTGCCATTTAACCCTTAGCTGGAGGGGGCATTAGGATTTTATAACTTTCCAAAGGATATTTGCGGGTAAGTTAATATAAGGAAACAGACTGGAACTCAGTTTTCCAATTTTTCATTCCGAGCAGCACATTCACCGATATTTTTAAAATGGAAAAATATTGATTTTTTTTATTATTTTAGAAAGTGGGTGTCTTGTTGAAAATATCGATATAGCGTCAAATCGATCCCTGAATTAGCACAGAATTAACTGAAGTTGTTTTTCAGCATACGAAAACAGACTTTTTTTTATTTTTTAGCAAAAAGATTTATTTATAAAGAACAAATGGATATATACATTTTTAATTAAAGAGCAAAAAAAAAAAAAAATTACAGAAATTGAGAAAAAATATATATCTGTTTAGTATTTATATAACGTAGTTATTATCCCCCAATATTTATGCATATACTTCCGAAAAATAGCCGCTAAATTTGTTTAAAAAAATTTTTTTTAAGAAAAATGTTTAAAAAAGAAAACATTTTATAAAATTAAAAACAAAATGCCTATATCCATGATGTAAGCTTGTTTGCGAATGTCATTTCTGTCCAATAATTCTGTAAACTGGTCGATTTTACACGGTATCGAAATGATGAAAATGATCCTACTTCTAAATCGATAAAAAAACAAAAAAACACGCTATTTTTTCGATTTTCACAAGTAAAATCGTCGATTGCTCACTTTTTGATCGAAATAAAATAAGCTTTAACCATTAGACCACACCGAGGTGCCAAGGGTGCCAGAAACACATTACTCAAAGAAAGACGTTCATATCTGGTCTCTTCATCAACTAATGTATTTTCATTATGTGAGAGGTCTGGCAAGTATCTGTGAGAAGTTTTTTCCCTTTATAACCAGATTTTCAGAAAATTTTATTATAGACCGCCCTTTTTTATATAGTGCTTTTATACGATTTTTTCTTATTTTCTTTCTTTCTTCCACGGAAAATTTCATTCTTCTGGGACTACATTTACTAGATGATTGGGCTTCATTTTTTTTTTAAATTGATTCAAATTTTAAACACAATACATATTTTTTTTTTTTTTTTTTTTTTTTTTTTTTTTTTCCTTAATTTTATTTGAAAAAAAATCTCTTAATCTTTTTACAAAATAATTATTACCGCTTTAGGACAAAGAACTTACATTTCGCATTATTCTATTCTCCGTCAAGGATTTTGCCACAAGAATTGGCAATTTTTCGTTTGATTCAGAAACAAATTCTGGAATACAAACGTAAGAAAGCATAATAATGATCGAAAATAATGTTCACGTACAGCGGGCATCCAATCCTCGCTGGTTGGATTTAGTATATTCCATAGAGTTTATTTTTAAATAGTGTACCTTTACTTTCATTCTTTCTTTCTTTCTTTCTTTCTTTCTTTCTTTCTTTCTTTCTTTCTTTCTTTCTTCTTCATGTTTTGATCTCTAAGAATCTAGCTATCTGCTATCTTCATACATCCAGACATTCTTTGTATCTTTTCCAAGTCTTTCTTTGTTTCATTCTTTCTTTGTTTCTTTTTGTCTCTATCTATTTGTATATTGTTTCTTTTTCAATATTCCATAGTCTTTCTTTCTATGTCTCTTTGTCTATTTATTTGCCCATTCTTTTCTTTCTTTCTTTCTTTTTCATCATTTCATTCTCACACTTTACACACACACACACTTTCACACACACTATCTACTTATCACTTTTCTTATCACTTTATTAACACACACTCTTTCACACATCTTACTTATCTACATCTTTCTTTCTTTCTTTCTTTCTTTCTTTCTTTTTTTTCTTTCTTTCTTTTTCCAACACATTCTCCCGTCGGAATCTTCCGAATGTCTTCCTTCTCTATTTCGTAGATATTTGATGTCTTTCCCGCCAATTAATTCCGCCAACACATTACATCATTCATCTGCTACTCAATAGTATTTTTTAGTTTTTTTTTTCCCCACCAGTTCTGCCTTCATTATCTCCCTTGCTTTTTTTCTCTCATCTTCAGTAAATTTACCATTCGGGTTTGTATCAACACTTTCTTTAACAGACTTAATAGTCAAGGAGACAAGAAGCAATTCGATAGACAGTCTGGAATGCTGATCATTGGATAGAGTACCATTTAGGTGTTGACTGAAGAACTCATTGTACAGACATCCAGAACGCACAATATATATATCACACACACACACACACACACACACACACACACACACACACACACACACACACACACACACACACACACACACACACACATATATGTATATATATATATAGTTCTCTTGCCCTCATCTTCATATGTCTTCTTTGCAATAGATATTAAATATATATATATATATGCCTGGACAAAAACATATATATATATATATATATATATATATATATATATATATATACATATATATAATATATATATATATATATATATTTATATAATTGCAGAAAAAAAATATATATATATATATATATATATATATATATATATATATATATATATAATTGCAGAAAATAAAGAAAAGTGTTGATATAACAAACTGGAAAGTTTTTATAAATATTTTTATGAATACTGTTTGTTGATATATATAAAATTATACAAAAATATATATCGTTTTGCGATTTACACGATTTTCAGCAAAAGATGTAGCTTTTTTCGGTGTTTGTAACAGAATAATTTTGAGTCATATATATATATATATATATATATATATATATACATATATGTATGTGTATATATATATACATACGTACATATACATATATATGAATATATGTATGTAAGTGTGTATATAAGAGAAAACAGACAGAGAATACACACAAACGCGCGCGCACACGCACACACACACACATGCATACACACATATTCTTGGAAATATTGTTTTTAATTAATACTAGTATTTTAAATATTTCTCTTTCAAGGAATACAATGTCGGATTAAAAATATTTTTTTTCACAATTCCTTTTATTGTACATTTTCCTGTGTCAATTTTAAATCTTTGTTGAAGCCTGAAGAGCGGGAGCGAAACAGGTTGCTTCACCCGTTGTTTTTTTTTAATATGCCTCGTAATATTAAGTTTTATATTTTTATTTCTCTCTCTCTCTCTCTCTCTCTATCTATCTATCTATCTATCTATCTATCTATCTATCTATCTATATATATATATATATATATATATATATATTGATGGATCCGAGAAAAATGTATGCCAGTTGGCGCAAAAGAAACGTAACAAAAAGTAAAACAAAACAACATATAAACCGAAAACAATAACCAAAAAAAAACGACCGACATAAGAAAATATAAACTAATAAAAATGTTCAAATGAATGACACCTAAATTAACACTAACAAACAATGTTCTATGCCGTTATTAACAAAACAAAGCAATTAGACGTACCAGTATTATGGCTCAGAAAGAGCCAAAGTTAGGACCGCTAATTAAGTTTCCTGCTACAGTTATCTCCAGCAGACCAGAACGCTCTGGTCACCTGAAGAAAGCAATAGCAAGAAACATAATTCGCGGCCCAAACTATGTCTCGTTGTAACACACAGACATATACATTTTTGGTTGAAATGTGGATTTTTAAAAACAATATATTCTGCATTATTTTCCATAATTCTGCAAACATTCTCTTTTTCGTGTGGGAGTGACACAAATGTCTTTCTTGAAATGGCAGTGAGAGTTTTCTGCTTCAAGGGTAATAAAACAATTAAGATTGGTTCCAGAAAGGGTGAGGAAAGATATCTGTATTCTTATCTTTTAACAAACCTTGAGTGTTCTTAGATCAGTTTCCATTTTTTTTGCATGTTTTATGCATGTTTATATATATATTTATATATATATATATATATATATATATATATATATATATATATATATATATATATATATATATATTTATTTGGATTGATGTGAGTTTCAAACTCACATCAATCCAACCAAATATGTTAGCTCTATCTTTGATATTGAGCGCTTTCTAATATATACCATATAATATATATATAAATATATATATATATATATATATATATATATATATATATATATATATATATATATATATATATGTGTGTGTGTGTGTGTGTGTATATATACACTTTTCACACACATATATATATAATAAATACTTATAATATAATATGACAGTATAAGTAATTATTTTACACATATATACATACACACACATATACATGCATATATACATACACATACACACACTTCCTATGTTGTGCTAGATTCGTGTGCGTGCTTGTGAGTAGTCTATTTCTTTTTGCCAATATGTGTATACATATTTGTGCTCCACAGATAGCCGCGTGTGTGTATGCGAGAGGTTCGATCACTATATTTGGCCATTATGTGTGCATGTTATGTGTGGGGTTATGATCTAGATTGGATTTAAAATGTATTAATATGGGGATTTCCTTTTGTCCTTCA
Organism: Acanthosepion pharaonis; assembly: GCA_903632075.3. Lineage (NCBI taxonomy): Eukaryota > Metazoa > Mollusca > Cephalopoda > Sepiida > Sepiidae > Acanthosepion > Acanthosepion pharaonis. The sequence goes on from CAHIKZ030000223.1 coordinate 2,916,036, forward strand.
ACGATAATGTTATTAAGCTTATCAGACAATATGAAAAGAACTTATTTAAAATAGACAAAACTTGTCTATATCATTTAATGAAACATGTATCAATATATATATATATATATATATATATATATATATATATATATATATATATATATATATATATATATATATATATACATATACATATTTTTAAAGATATTTTTTGTAGGTACAAAATTTAATGACCGAAATAAAAGTATAAAATTTAATATTACGAGACATATAAAAAAAAAAAAAAAAGGGTGAAACAACCGGTTTCGCTCCGCTCTTCGGGCTTCAACGGGATATATATATATATATATATATATATATATATATATATATATATATATATATATATATATTATATATTTTGTTTTTACAATTCCTTTTATTGTACATTTTCTGTGTTAATTTTAAATCTCCCGTTGAAGCTACACCCGTTTTCTTTTTTTTTTAATATGTCTCGTAATATTTAATTTTATACTTTTACTTTTATTTCGATATTTATATATATATATATATATATATATATATATATATATAAAAAAATAAAATAATATACATTGTTATATAGAAAATCGATTGTAGGAAAATTTATGAAAATGTCTTTTGCGTGAGGCGTTTAGAATTTAGAACCTCATCTGACTAAAGGTATGTTTACGTTGACGCCATTACACATGAAGGAGATGGGATGTTGGAATTCTATATTTTATTTTAATTTTTGCAATTATGTGTTTGGGTATACAGTGTAGTCTTTTTCATTTATTTTTCTTCGTGTTTTGTTTGCATCACCTTTTTATTAAACATCACACATTGTGCCCCTAAAAGCTCTACCATGAAGGAGAAATGTTATTAGCACCCAGGTATAAATTTACTTTGGACGACCTACGGATTAATACATGCACAGTTGCATAAACACACACACATACACACACAAATGTGTGTGTGTGTGAGAAGTGCTTGTTAGCGTCATTTATAGAAACATGGTTTATATGCCTCTAAATGTCTGACATGGCGCTGTGACGATACATAGAGAAAAACGAACTGCGATTTCCGTAACGTTTCTCATATTTTTCCATGTAGTCTTCGCAAGACAATACAGTTAATTAAACGTAGTATCGAGAGAAAGGGGAAAAAATGAGGACAATACACGTAAAGTACTTCCAGAGGCGAAACATGTTCATCTCACAGAAATATCTTTACATAGAAGAGCGAAATTCATTGAACAACTTTTCACTATAATCAACCAACATCAACGCAGAATTTCTGTTGCTTCTGTTTCTATTTTATTGCATAGATTATTGATACATGTATAGACGTGGGTAAATCAATAAGTACGTATGCTTTCATGATTCTTATTTTATACAACAAATATGGTTCAGTATCTGTCTATATTTCTGAGTATTATGCACAGTGTATACATTATTCGGATTATTGTCCTCATCTTTGTCGCCATATTTATTACAACGTTTCGCCTTTCAGCTCTCTATTTTCTGAGTATCTACACTATTTACATTATTCAGACTATTGTCCTCATCTTTGTCTATATTTCTTTTGAGATGAGAGGTATTATGTACACTATTTACATTATTCAGACTATTGTCCTCATCTTTGTCGCCATATTTATTACAACGTTTCGGCTTTTCAGTATCTGTCTATATTTCTGAGAGGAGGTATTATGTACACTATTTACATTATTCAGACTATTGTCATCATCTTTGTCGCCATATTTATTACAAGGTTTCGGCCTTCTATAGTACACTATTTACATTATTCAATATTTCTTTGTGAGATGCCTTTCAGTATAGTAATTCGGAGATTATGTACACTATTTACATTATTCGGACTATTGCCGTCATCTTTGTCGCCATATTTATTACAACGTTTCGGCTTTTCAGTATCTGTCTATATTTCTGAGATGAGGTATTATGTACACTATTTACATTATTCGGACTATTGCCGTCATCTTTGTCGCCATATTTATTACAACGTTTCGGCCCTTCAGTATCTGTCTATATTTCTGAGATGAGGTATTATGTACACTATTTACATTATTCAGACTATTGTCCTCATCTTTGTTGCCATATTTATTACAACGTTTCGGCCTTTCAGTATCTGTCTATATTTCTGAGATGAGGTATTATGTACACTATTTACATTATTCGGACTATTGCCGTCATCTTTGTCGCCATATTTATTACAACGTTTCGGCTTTTCAGTATCTCTCTATATTTCTGAGATGAGGTATTATGTACATTATTTACATTATTCAGACTATTGTCCTCATCTTTGTCGCCATATTTATTACAACGTTTCGGCTTTTCAGTATCTGTCTATATTTCTGAGATCAGGTATTATGTACACTATTTACATTATTCAGACTATTGTCCTCATCTTTGTTGCCATATTTATTACAACGTTTCGGCCTTTCAGTATCTGTCTATATTTCTGAGATGAGGTATTATGTACACTATTTACATTATTCGGACTATTGCCGCCATCTTTGTCGCGATATTTATTACAACGTTTCGGCTTTTCAGTATCTGTCTATATTTCTGAGATGAGGTATTATGTACACTATTTACATTATTCAGACTATTGTCCTCATCTTTGTCGCCATATTTATTACAACGTTTCTACCGTTGTACGCTTCGGCCTTCTTCAAGTGGCTGGAATGTCGAACTGAACCCTTTATTTCGCTCACTGGAGTAGACTGTTCTAGTTCCACGTGCCATGTCAGTTATCAGTTATCTCCTGTTAATTCCCCTCTCCACCGCCTTAACCAGGTATTCAACTGACATACTTTGGGTCCTGTCCTCAAGGACACACGGCAAAGCGGATAAAGGCGATGGTTAGATCCAGTGGAGAGGGGAATTAACAGGAGATAACTGACATCCTTTAGACATGGCACGTGGCACTAGAACAGTCTACCCCAGTGTGCGAAATAAAGGGTTCAGTTCCACATTCCAACCAACTGAAGAAGGCCGGAGAGTACAACGGCCGAAATGTTGTAATGCCCATCTCTCTCTCTCTCTCTCTCTCTCTCTCTCTCTGTATGTGTGTGTTACGACTTACTTTACACACTTTAGCGTCCAGAATGTTTCTCACATTTATTTGTATATTATCTGTTAATTCATTACACGTGACACGTATCTAACCAATAAGAAATAACCAAATACAACATAAAAACATCTGTATCTCTTTGCTTTTCATCATTTTTTATCATTTCTATCTTAATCTCTGACGAAGTTTTAATAAAGTCAGACATGTTAGATTGAGATCTGTTTCCTGCTTGTTCTTTATCCTATAATATATATTTTTCATTGAATTATATAGATATATTATGTCTATTTATTTTTATAATAATCATTTCTAATACAGCAAAATACTTAATAACACCAATATAATACACCACGAAAATAATTTTAAAAATCTTCAAATACTCGAGGTTCTCATTGTCAAAAGCAACCAACTAACACTCAACAGAATTTACTACGAGTATAGCAGCAACGTGCTGAAATGCATTTAACAAATATTTAATGCCATTTTTGCGTTTCTGACAATTTCAGTCAGCTCCTTTTTATATATTAGAACGCTAGTTTTTCAAATATTCCATAGGTACAATAGATGAATCTACAATGCCCAAAATATCAAATTTCTTAGAGTAATACAACACACGGGGAAAGTAACAACTGTAAATTCCCCGGAAGAGTGAGTCTTACTTCATTATTTATGTCTCATCTCGTGGATAAAGGTCACTGGCGTGTCCGAAAATTCCGACTTTAAAATAATTCTCTCCGTGCTTCGCTTTGTCAAAAGACCTACTAATATAGAATAAATATCATCAATCTTATTGACAATAGTTTTATCATTTTTCTTCCTCAAATTTCATTAACCGACCTACACACACACGCGTGTTTGCGTGTGCTTATGTTCGTGTGTGAGCACTTATATATAACATATTTTTACAGGCATTATAAATAAGTGTACACATGATATACGCCATGTATAAGCCTTTCGTTTCCCTACTTAGCCTGATAAAATTCCTCAATGAACGAATCGCGTTGACCTTGATTTTCCTCTTGTTTTTTGTTTTATATATATATATATATATATATATATATATATATAGAGAGAGAGAGAGAGAGAGAGAAAGAGAGATAGATGTACATGTACAGTCATCAATTTACCTGTACAGATGAAGTCGCTGATTTATATATATGTATATATGTATATCTACCTCTATAAGGAAAAGTGCGGTTAGTGACATTAATAGTTGTTGAAAAGCAACAACGCCCGAACAGGTTTGCAAATACACCGTCAAACGACACACCGTTAAACGACACACCGTCAAACGACACACCGCTGCTGTCTTTTACAATTAGGTTGAAACAAGGCAAAATCGTAATAACAGAAAATATTTATTTTATTTTTAATTCACTGACACTTTCCAACCCACCCTTCTGCTATCTTGACTCCCCGGTATGAGGGTGAAAACGCAAATCTTCCACAATAGATGAAGGAAATCCCACTATGAGTTAATTTCCCGCCATTTGTCTTGGATGCGACGTCACGTGACAGAGCGCCGTTTCCAGCAAGTTCTCTCCATCTCAACCCATCTGATCAACACACCTGCTTGCTTTCGCTTCCTGGATCTATTGTATTTGGTAGGCATTTGTCTCCAAAGAGAAATCGAAGGGTTTTTAAAAGCTGATTAGCAGTCGTTACTTCCTTTCTTCATCACTCTACCCAAAAACCTCCTTAAAAAAAAAACGAAAAAAAAAAAAAAAAAGAAATAGAAACAAGAAAAGAAAAATAAAACGTGAAACAAAAAGAAAAACATTGAAATTTCCGGTGTTTTTACACAAAAAGAAAAAAAGAAAAAACAAGGAATAAACGATTCTAATAAGAAAAATGAAACAAAAGATATAAGAACAAATAATTTGATTGATTTTTAACGAAAACTTGTCACAGGAGTAAAACTGATATTCACACGTGTGCATGTACACACACACACAAAAAGTCCATTGCTCATGGAAAGTGTATTATTGTTTTCTCCACGTTTTAAATTCGCAAGTCTGCATTAACTCAGTAATAATATCTTACTAGAAATACCCGTGAAAATTCCCCAGTTTTTCGATTCGAATTTCTCGATAAATCATAATTTTAAGATAGTAATTGAATTAGTCCCTTCAGAGTTCCCCAATTCTAAAATTCCCAAGGAAAATTCTCCCAAATTGCCTCGTTAAATATTTGAGCTTAGCAATTTACAATATATTGCAATAACAATAAAAAATGAATACAGGTCATTATTTAAAGAAGTAAGTCGGAAAAAATGAAAATACTTAAAATTAACAAACCCTGTGAGAGAAAACTGATAGACGGTCAGTATGAAAGCCGTCACTGGTTGTGATATTGAAAACTCATGCATAAATTATCGGAGGCTGAGCGCACTGGGGTTATTAAAGTACAGGTCATTCCAGATTTTGTGCTTAAAAATCACAGGTTGGCTACGTGGGTTTTGAACAACCATAGCTGGCAGTCATTATATATATATATATATATATATATATATATATATATATATATATATTGAGACATTTTTAATGTTGTGACGTTCTTTTTATAGATACAAATATTTAAGGAAATAAACAGTATTAACGAGACATTTACCGGCCTGAATGCACGAGAAATTTTCAGAGAAAATATGCGTCCTCCGATAAATGTCGTTAATACTGTTTATTATAAACAAACATTTTAAATATTTGTATCTATAAAAAAGAAACATAACAAAAATGTCTTAAAAATAATCTTAAAAAATAATGGTCGAATATATGTATATTTCATTATATATATATATATATATATATATATATAAAATATATAAAAACCCATACAATATATACTTTTAAAAAAAAAAATTCCAAGAGGAAGAATCCAGGTAGAACTCAATGTCTAGGACAGAGTAAGGATATAATAAAAGGCTTAAACACTAATATTCCATGGTCATAATTTATTCCATTGGAATCGTAAATACGATCAATTCATCAGACCTACAAATTCAAAATTTTTGAATTTGTAGGTCTGATGAATTGGATCATTTATTGATTTCAATGGAATAAACTATGACCATGGAATATTAATTTTTATATATATATATATATTATATATATATATATATATATATATATATATATATAAAGAAAATTTAAGATTTATAAATATAGAGCATTGTTAATATTATTTTTTATATACAAAAGAATTACTTTACTGTAATTTTGCCCGACTCCGGGGTTTGATTGTAAAATATCCAATTTCCGGGAGGTTAATCCGTAATTTAAATATTTCTAATTGTAATATCATAAATATAGAGCAAATATATTAGAGTTGTATGAATATTACAATTTGAAACATTTAAGAAACGTATTAAACATTTGGGATGGATATATTACCACGAAACTTCGAGTTGTTAAAAATTACATTTAAGTAATTTTTCTATATATATAAAAATAATATTATATATAAACATACAGACACAAGCAAAACACACAGACATATATATATATATATATATATATATATATATATATATATATATATATATATATATATATATATATGTGTTTGTTGTGTGTGTGTGTGTGTGTGTGTGTGTGTGTGTGTGTGTGTGTGTAAATTTTTCAAATAGAGTGTATCTGCAAAGGAAGAAAATTAAATAAAATACAAGAGGAAGAAATTTTCTCATCCGACGCGTTTCGTCGCCTGAGAGACTTTATCAAACCAATTCTTTTTTCCTCTTGTCTTGAGATATATATATATATATATATATATATATATATATATATATATATATATATATATATATATATTGAAAACGATATACAGTTCTCTATATATCCTGGAACAATTTTATGGAAAAAAAAAACTGATAAGGTGTAAAAAGATTTCCGTGTATCGCGTTTCGTCTTTAGCCTAAAGTTTATTTATATATATATATATATACATATATATGTATGTATGTATGTATTTATTTATGTATTGGAAATGTCACGTCTTTGAGGACGTTGATGATGATGGATCTCCACAGGTGTCTTTTCTTTAGTATCTGTGAACTGTTATGACTTCTTGAGAAAGATAATTGAACAACTTCCATTTGATTCCTCGACGGTGTTGAATCCAAAGTTGTCATTCTAAGCTGGCAGCGATCCAAGTCTGGAGATCCTAGTCTAAATGCTGCTTCCACCATATTAGAGATGAAAGCAGCGAAATGCGAAATTAATTATAACATTATATGAGCGAATTTGAACTCTGATCACCTTGGCTCTGTACTCCTAACATTTCGTTGTGCGTTCGAACTCAAATCGCTTGCACAGTGCTAAGTGATTATTCGGTTTCAAAAAGTTAGGTATATTTCTTAGTGGGTAAGATCACTTTCGCTGCATTATCTTCTTATATCATTTACATTATTTTCTCTTTCTTTATATAGGCGACCATTTGCTTCGGTTGGTAATTCTGTCATCATTTATCACAATAGATTTGACACTAATATATTTCCTTACGTGATGTTCTATTTGTTTTTCAGTGTTTCTTTTACGATATCATCTGTGTAATCATGTCCAGGTCATTACGACCGCAATTTGTCAGGATTGTATTTTAGATATTTGCCTTTCTTTTTTTTGGGTTCAGAATTTAATTAAGTTCTTCACACTTACATCGATTTTTTTTCATTCACTTACTTGGCAATTTCTAGCAATTATTATACCTTTTCTTCCCTGTTATGTGTATCCTCTAGTTCGCTTATTACTGTCTGTTATACTGAAGAGATATTTACCTCGAACATAGAATAGCTTAATAGTTCTTGGCTGTATATCTATGTGTGTTGCCATTAATGTATTACTTTGTCGAATTTGTGTTATTTTGTCCAGTTCAGGAAGTATCCTGTTTGCTTTTCTTGGTTTTTATCGCAAGATAAAATTATTCTGCAGTTTTAAAACTTGTCTTCCTGTCTTCGCAATCTGCAATACTTTTATTTTTTTAAATGTAATGTAACTGCAATCTTCACATGTCTGTTCAGAGAGTTACATTTTTGAAACCCTATTTCGAAACCCTGTCTAATAAATTTCAACTGTTATTTCACAGAATAGAGGAGACTTTTTTTGCTATCATTTTCCGCATTGCTTACTCACTCCGTTATTGTAATTCTCAGTATCCTCCTGTAGAGTTACATTTCTGTTGTCTTCAGTTTTCTCTACATCTGAAGGGAGAATCTGCAGAATTACAGTGTCGTACAAGTGGATTGAGACCACGTATTTTTTCAGTACATTTTTCTCTGCTTCTAACGAAATGTTTCTGTTTCTTAATTCTATGTTTGTTCGGGTTTTTTTTTTTTTTTTTTTTTTTTGGTCGGTTCACCCCAAGAAAGGCGATAATATCACTAGGATGCAAGGGGCTACTGGGAGGAAAAGAGAATGAAAAAGTTTTCATAAGGAACTAGAAACCCAATCCTAAACAACAACAAAAAAAACAACGAATAAACATTTACTTCTGTTCAATATACTTGTGAGAAATAAGAACCAGTCAGTCGGTTAACCTATTTTATCTTCTATCTTTCGCTAATACTTTCGGATTTCGATTTGGTTTGTTTTACGGCATATCAACACCTCAATGGATTATTTAATGCCGACAAGATCTTTATTGCTGCTAATATTTTTTGAGAGGTTTTTTGGCAATATTTTTTTTTTTCAAAAATGAATTACTGGTACTATTTTGCTGGTAATATATTTTTCTTGAAAAATTTATTGCTGGTAATATTTTTTACACAAATGTATTGCTGGTATTAAAAGCTTTTTTTTTAACACATTCATAGGGTTTTGATCCCAGGTGAGGGTTAACTATTTACCTATAGCTGGGTCCCTAACAGGTGCTACCACCCCGGGTCAGCAATTAAGAGGTG
>CAHIKZ030000223.1:2930000-2947500 GCA_903632075.3 Acanthosepion pharaonis
TGATCGTCTGAATATTTGACATAGAAATATCTACAGAATAGCAAGAGGCATGCGATGTTTATTCTATGAGTAAATAATCCTTTAGCAGGTATTATTTTTTAATCTTGCTGAGTCTCTAGCCACAGTTCTCACAGGAAAAGCGTGGCAACTTTAGTCGTCGATGACTCGACCATAGTACCAGTAGCACTTAGTAACTATTAATATAATTATTTGTAGAAATATAAAAATAATATATTAAAAAAAATGTTTATTGAGACGTTAGGTTTATAAGTGCCAAACATTCATACACTGATGTCGCTAAGGACAGTGGATAACGGCGTTGTTGGAAGTGACTTGTCCCAAAAGAGTTGTGAGTTCAATACCTAGCCACAGCAGCGGTGAACAAACGTCTGGAGAGTTGAGTTATTAAAGGGAAGTAACTAAAATTAGGATATCTAGAAAAGGCATGGAACTAGATCAATTTACTTCGGGTTCGGTTCGAAATTCCGACGGAAGAAGGCCGGGGCGTACGACGATCGAAACGTCGTCAATATGACAATAAATATGTGGACAAAAGTCCGAATAATGCAAATAGTTTTATAAAAAAAAAATGCAAAAACCTGATAATTATAAAGACTTAACAGAAGAAGCCATGATTTATTGCAACATGAGGAAAGTTATTAAATAAATAAAAACTGAAACAATGAAAAGAACGGAATATAAAAAAAAATCCAAGAAAATTATAAATAAAAATAATGAATATTGATATTTGACGGCTAAATGAATGCTAAGTTCTCCTCGAAAGCAGTTGTGTATTCTGTAAGGTGTATTTTATTTCGTTTCTTTTTTAGTCGGTGGTTTAGGGATTCTTTTTGTGTTACATTTTTTTTTCTCTTTCCTTGTTTCTTTTTTTAAGAGGTTGGCCTTTTTTTTAAAAGAAGGCGCAAGGCGGTGAAAAGTGAGTTGGCTAGGCAGCTTAGACTCGCGATGTGACAGTGAGCAAACATTTCAGTTGATAATCATGTTACTGTTGTTGATGTTGGCTGATAAAGTAAACATCTATTGAGACGAACATTGCGTGAAAGATAGGATCAGAGGAAGGCGGGGAAGTGGAGAGCAAGAACGGAAGAGAAAAGCAGAGGTGTATGTGTATGAGAAGATGAGTAACGAAGAAAGAAAAAAGAAAGAAAGAAAGAAAGAAAGAAAGAAAGAAAGAAAGAAAGACAAAAATTGAGAAAGCACACGAGCAATCAAGGAGGACAGACTAAAAGAATGCAGTTGAAAAATAAATAAGAAAAGAATGTAAAATAAATATGGCAGTAGCAATGGGGTTGGGGGCGAAGATAGATCGAAACACAAGGCAAGAAAGAAAAGAAATAAGTTCTAATAAAATCAAAGTAAAAAGAAAAGGAAAGAAAGAATATTTATACACTTAAGCAAGGAAAAACAAATAAGAAAGAAGAAAAGAACGAAAGAAAGGTAGAAGAAAAGGAAAGGTAGAAGAAATTTTAAAAAAGACAGAAAGAAAGAAAGAAAGAAAGAAAAAAGACAGAAAGAAAGAAAGATTTAAAAGCAAATAAGGGAAGAAGAAAGAAAAATAATAAAGGGGAAAACTGGATTAAATTAGCGGTAAAAAAATGAAGGAATACAGAGGAAGATAAAGAAAATAAATAAATGTAAAAAACGTAAAAAAACAAAGAAAAAAGCGAAGAAAGAAAAAGAAAAGAAAGAAAGAAAGAAAGAAAAAGAAAGAAAAGAAAAAGAAAGAAAGAAAGAAAGAAAAGAAAGAAAAAAGAAAGAAAGAAAGAAAGAAAGAAAGAAAGAAAGAAAAAAGAAAGAAAGAAAGAAAGAAAGAAAAAAGAAAGAAAAGAAAGAAAGAAAGAAAAAGAAAGAAAGAAAGAAAGAAAGAAAGAAAAGAAAGAAAAAAGAAAGAAAGAAAGAAAGAAAAGAAAGAAAGAAAGAAAGAAAGAAAGAAAAGAAAGAAAGAAAGAAAAGAAAGAAAAAAAGAAAAAAAAAGAAAGAAAGAAAGAAAAAAAAGAAAAGAAAGAAAGAAAGAAAGAAAAGAAAGAAAAGAAAGAAAGAAAGAAAAAAAGAAAGAAAAAAGAAAGAAAGAAAAAAAAAAGAAAGAAAAGAAAGAAAAGAAAAGAAAGAAAGAAAGAAAGAAAAGAAAGAAAAAAGAAAAAAGAAAGAAAGAAAGAAAGAAAGAAAGAAAGAAAAGAAAGAAAGAAAGAAAGAAAGAAAAGAAAGAAAAAAAGAAAAGAAAGAAAAGAAAGAAAAAAAGAAAAGAAAGAAAAAAGACATAATATGTATTAATGCGGAAACGGATGATTTGGTTAGAAACCAAGAAAAAGATAGATAGATAGATAGATAGATAGATAGATAGATAGATAGATAGATAGATAGTCATAGAAAGAAACTGGCGGAATATTAAGAAAGAAAGAAAGAAAGGAAGGAAGGAAGAAGGAAAAGAAGAAAGAAAGAAGCTAATTGAACAACAAATAAGAAATTAAAAAATATATTATATATTATTATTCATATATCATTAATAATGAGGAAACGGTGAATTTGACTAGAAACAAAAGCAAGCTATATATATATATATATATATATATATATATATATAGATAGATGAATAGATGAATAGATAGATAGATAGATAGATAGTCACAGAAGGAAAGAAATTGGCGGAATATTAAAAAAAGAAAGAAAGAAAGAAAGAAAGAAAAGAAAGAAAGAAAGAAAGAAAGAAAAGAAAGAAAAAAAGAAAAGAAAGAAAAAGACATAATATGTATTAATGCGGAAACGGATGATTTGGTTAGAAACCAAGAAAAAGATAGATAGATAGATAGATAGATAGATAGATAGATAGATAGATAGATAGATAGATAGTCATAGAAAGAAACTGGCGGAATATTAAGAAAGAAAGAAAGAAAGGAAGGAAGGAAGAAGGAAAAGAAGAAAGAAAGAAGCTAATTGAACAACAAATAAGAAATTAAAAAATATATTATATATTATTATTCATATATCATTAATATATATTATATATACATATTAATGAGGAAACGGTGAATTTGACTAGAAACAAAGCAAAGCTATATATATATATATATATATATATATATATATATAGATAGATAGATAGATAGATAGATAGATAGATAGATAGATAGATAGTCACAGAAGGAAAGAAATTGGCGGAATATTAAAAGAAAGAAAGAAAGAAAGAAAGAAAGAAAGAAGTATAATAAAAACAAGAAAAAAATGACAGGAAAAAAATAAATAAAGCAAAAGCAAAAAGAAGTAAACAGATAAGAAGAAAAAGAAGGAATGGCAGAAAGAACGAACTTGGTTTAAAAACAAATAAAAGAACAGCAAAGAAATATGAAAGCAAAAAGAGAGAATTAATTTTGAGAAGATTCCGGCAGGTGTATGCAAAAGGAACACCTTAAATATGAGTGGAGAATAAAAAGTCTGCGTAGGAAACAAATGATCATACATAAAGAAAGGGCTGAGATTTACAATTAAAATATGAAACGGTAACGAAAAATAGAATGTTAAGGAAATGCAGTGAATAAAGAAGATCTTTATAAAGTCCAAACGAGGTATAATGGGAAAACAAAGACGTTTTTTTTTTGTTTGTTTAATTCTGCTTATTTAACATTAAAATTTAAAATGTAATATAAAAAAAAAACTGAACTTCACAATAATGAAATAAAATATACAAAAGCGGCGAAAATCGATAATAATTATTCTATCATAAAAAATTAAAAAAAATTAAGATTTTGGGAATTTGGTCAATGTACATTTAAAGTCACTTCATTTATTACTGGTCTGCGTGAAGAATTCTCTGTGTCTTTATTCAGATAAAACTAAAAATGGAGTATTTCTCTCGAGACCGACTGATGCCACATACATAAATAGACATTTCTTCTTAATTTATTAAGATTTTGGGAATTTGGTCAGTCTGAGAAGTCTTTGAGTCGCTCTACATACTCGCGTTGCTCATGATCTGTTGTTTTAGTCAGATGAGTCTAAAAAATGGAGTATTTCTCTCGAGACAAACGGATACTACATATATACACATAGAATTATATATATATATATATATATATATATATATATATATATATATATATATATATATATATGTATGTATATATATATATATATATATATTAAGATTTCAGAAATTGGTCAGTTTGATATATTTTATATCTCTCGGCATATTACTGATCTGCATGAAAAAGTCTCTGTTTTTATATATATATATTAAGATTTCAGAAATTGGCCAGTTTGATATATTTAATATCACTCTGCATGAAAAAGATTGTGTTATTTTAGTCACATAACCCTAAAAATGAAGTATTTGTGTCATATCTGGGTTGGAGGTGCGGAATCCTTTATTTTCTGCCTTGACGGGGTTCGAAGCGCTTACCCGGCCTTATAAGCGATGGACTCCTTTTCATACAGATGAAATGTTGCAAATTCTTTCCCCACTCTATCGTTATTTCCATGGAAAATGTTCTAACGAGTGACATTCCCTATGTACACCAGTTCAGACTCTAAGACCCGCCAGGAAAACAGAAGATGGCATTTGGCATTGTAGAGGCGAATCGTTCTCATTGCCATCGTATTCCATTGTTTAGAACAGGAATCGGCAACCTACGGCACGCGTGCCACACATGGCACGTCAACCAATTTCCCTGGCACGCAGACGAAAATGATATCACGAAGTCCGAACCAATAACTAGTACAACGCAAAGAAGATATTTAGCTGTTTCAAATCTGCTCACTCGTTAGACTTCCCTGCCTGTTTCAGCTTCTAAGAGCACCCCTAATAAGGGTACCAACAAATAGACAAGGAAATCTTTCTATGAACGTGAGTCTTTTATTAATGCTGAGACTATGAAAAGGCAAAGCTTCCATCAATAATTAAAACTAAAAAACAGTTTATTTCTATTAATGTAGTTTACATATTATTGTATATATTATTATATAAAATATATTGTAGAACAGGTATATTGCCCTTGATTTGTATAAAAATTCGTATGCTGTTGGCACACTGAATGATTTTGAAACCCTAAGTCGGCACATAGAAAAAATTTACCGACCCTTAGCTTAGAAGAAAATTCAATTCATCAAACCCGCTATTTTAAGTAATCGGCTCCCGAGAGAATGCTCCCCGAACACTACTGACTTAACCTCTTCAAGTCTCAACCGTTGTCTGTTCTACATATATTTTGCATTCACTTCCTTCGTTCCTGCAACAACCTCATTTAGTAAGCCTCTACACTGACTGACACTTGGGCTTTGTATTGGATGAATATTTACGAAGCAAATAAAAATGCCGGCATGTCTATATTTCGATTCCGTTAGCGCTAATGCACTACATTCAATGATAGTCGTCGGAAGGGTAGCATTTTCAATCCCACAATGGATTGTCAATATTCTCCTTAACTGAATGGGGCAATTGGTGCTTTGTGAAAGTCGACTATGGCTTCATCTACGACTGGGGGAGAAAGTGCTATTTTTTTTATCTCCAAGACCTTACTCTATTCTCCGTCAATTTTCATATAATAAGCTTTAAGCGAGACTTCAAGGGAATTTGTACACATGCCTTTTCCAGATAGTAATGAAAATCATTCACGGCTATATTGCTAAATTGTTTCGACGATTTATAACGGAAGTAAGTAAATGCTCTTAGCAAATCAATTGCGTAATTAACTTTTTTTCTAGCAGTTATAAATAGGGATTCGGTTATTATTATTATTATTATTAGTAGTAGTAGTAGTATTGTTTTTGTTATTATTTCCTTTGATTTCTGCTGTATATATATTTTCTTCCAAGTCCCAACCAGAGACCTAAGGTCAGAAATGGCTTCGTGACATCTTCCACTGGTCATTTTTGTAGAAAAGCACAAAAAAGAAAGCAAAGACCACTCACATTATACATAGATAAAGCTCTTCGTAATGTGTGAGTTGTACTTGTGAGTACAAGTTTTGCATTTCTTTAAGGTATGGGCTACCAGGAATCCCTTCAATGAGTCTATCAGAAACTTTTCCAATCAATCCGAGGGCTCCAACTACAACTGGAATTATTAATGCCATGTACCAAATCTTTTAGATTTCCACTTCAAGATCCTTGTATTTTGATAGATTTTCTTTCTTCTTGTCCTTCTTCTTTCTTTCTTTCTTTCTTTCTTAATATTCCACCATTTATTTTTCTATTCGTATCTATCTATCTACCTATCTATCTATCTATCTATTAATAAGAAAGCACATTCTGTTCCTGTCCTCTTTGATCACGATGTCTCTGAGATTAGCGTTGATTGTTCTGTCTGTGTATATTGTAAAGTCTCATAAAATTCTTACAGGTCCTATTTCTGTAACTGGGCTTGGGTAATGTTCATACCAATTTCTTGCAGGTTATTTTCCATAAATGTTGCATATTTTCCAGTGACCCAATCTATCATGCCGAGTTTTATATCCAATTGTTTCTTACACTGTACAACCTGATACAAGATGGTGAATTGTTTCTGTATATTTATCAGAGAATCGGCATTTGGAGTAAACATAATTTTTCTGTATATCTGCTTGGTAATTTCTAGTTAGCAAGCATTGGACTTTTGCAGAAAGAATAAAAACCTGTTATTGCTATTATTATCATTAAGAGAGAGAGAGAGAGAGAGAGAGAGAGAGAGAGAGAGAGAGGGACACTCCAAAGAATTTGTGCTGGATGCAAATATATGAAACCCAATATCCTCATCATGACACTCAGTCAGAAAAAAAGAATACCAAGCAGATGCTCCACAGCCAAATGTGCGTGATATTAATTTAAAAATTTCACCCTAGGAAAGGCGATAATTCCGCTAAGACGCAATGGCGTTATTTGGAGTGAAAGAGAATGAGATGACTTTAGTCAGGAAAAAAAAAAGGACAATAAAAGAACAGGATCCAGGAAGACCGAAGATGGCGCTTGGCATTGCATTTAAATTTTTGAAGACTGTAGGTGACATGGAAGTTATATATCGGAGTGGAGTTCCACAGGCGAGAAAAGAAATTATTAGAATACAGCTTAGGGTTACATCTAGCTAGTTCAATATTAAAACGATGAGACCTATTTGACAATCTAGTAATGACCTCAAATTAATGCGGTCGATATCATTTTCAATTAAGATCAGAAGCCATGAGAGCCAGGCTTGATGTATCATCAGGATATTTATTTCTATCATTGCATTCAGCATCCCATTTCTGGGTCATTCCCCATAACCAAGGATAAAGCCTTTCTTTCTTAAAGGCCATGCTTGATGCTTGCTTGGGCGATTATGCTTCGTCCCGATTAATGATTTTCTTTGTAAATAATTCCAGCAATAGTCTGCGGTTACTTTCTGTGGTAGACTGGCTGCTATCCAAGGCTAGAGGACCCAGTCTGTTCTACTATTTAGCACATAACTAAGTGGAGGGGAGTGAAAGAGAGGGTTTCATAGCTTTCTCATTCAGAGATGTTATCCATCACAACACATGAATATCCACGCTTATTCTAAAGCAGTCACCCAACTAGGTACTGACCAGGCTCAACTTCGTTTACCTCCGGTAATCAGACGAGAACCGTTGTAAAGCATATTAGTAAATATATGGACTCTGTTCGCAGAAATTCTCATGTTGTGTGTGTGTAGTTATTGGCGATGATTAAGTGAAATTCGGAAAAAATGCCAAATTGGAAAAGTTTCCAATGAACAATAAAACAAAGTAAAGAAAAATAACTTGGAAAATTAATACTAAGCAAATATATATATATATATATATATATATATATATATATATATATATATATATATATATAATTCCTCTAAGACTCTAAGCTATCTGATAATACCACTACGATGTAAGGGCATACTGCGCATGAAAGAGAATGGAAAAGACTTTATGAGGAACCGGGTTCCAATACTGAACAGGAAACAAGGGATAAATTCTACTCCTGTTCAAAAGACTGTAAACATGTATGAACTGGACGCTAGTAGAAACTATCTGCTCAAATATATATATATATATATATATATATATATATATATATATATATATATATATATATATAAACAAAACAAAAATTAGGCAAAAGCAGTAATAAGGCAAATGTTCACAGAACAAGAATAGTGTCAACACGCAAAAAGGGTTACAGTCAAATAATTGTCGCATTATGACGTCAAGGCAAGGAAGAATAACAATATGGCGGATGAGCCCGAGAAGTAGTCTATTTTATTGTTTAGAAAGAAATTCCAGCATGCATCTGTATGATTTACCTATAAATTTCGGGAGTGGATGAGTGGATGTTTGGTTTGAAACCAATAGCGCGTTACTTAGCATCTACAGTTAACATAGATTTCCGTAACATAGATAAGGCTTCTAGATTATTGAACAGTTCCATAAAGTCATTTTTTTCAATTTCTTGTAAACAGTGGCTGACAAGAATATTATTAATGTGCTTGTCTGTACTTTTTTAAAATCTTGCTTTGGGTTCCAATATTTATAATACCAAGAGCAATTTTCTCATTTTCAGTTTCAAGAAACTTATACTTACTTATTTTGTCATATACTTTTGTTGATATACTTTATATCTAATATCACTTCGGTATCTATAAGGCCATATCACGATGTAACAGAGGTTCTCGCATGATCACCCAATTTAACTAATATCTAGCCTTGTCAGTACCGACTAGGTGATCGCTACAAAATACCACATACTGTAAGCTTGGAGGTGCAGATGGTGTAGTGGATAACGACTCGGAATTGGAGATCCGAGTTCCAATAGTCGTCGTGTTTGTGATAGCGTTTCTCAGCCGGTGCGCCCTGGCGAAATAATTCACCCTGAAAAGTGGGTGGGTGCCCCCAATTTTAACAGATATATAATTCATGATTTTTTTTTTTTTATATATTAAAAGAAATCATTTTTTAGTAGCTTGAGGTACCAATTTAATGAATTATAAATAAGTGCTTATTCCAGGAGAATATTTTATTATTTTACTATTTCCAAATTTCATGACAAATGAATTTTCTTAGCCTTCCAAAAGCTAAGATAGTTATTAAGAAACAGAAAATTTAGTTAGAAACCAGGAAAAGAGTATTGAGCATTTATGTCATATCGGTCCTCCTGTATCATAGTGAATGCAGGACGATCTCCCTATCGATGACGAAGAGACTTGAAGCAAGAGAAACAAAGAAAATAGCACTGAACTGTTATGTAATATCAGTCGAACTACATAGCAGTGAATTTTGGACGATCTCCTCACAGATGAAGAAGTGACTTGAAACAACAGAAATGTAGTTCCGTTCAAGGATTGCTGACCGAACATATGAGCATCAACAAAGTTTTCGAGAAAATGGGAGCGAAAAGGACACTTATACTTAACACACAAGAAAAGACAGTTGTAATTTCTAAGGCGCATAATGAGGAAAGAGGGTTTGGAAAATATGATACTCACAGGACAGTTTGAAGGCATAGAGAAAGAGCATAACATAACCTACCTTGCGAGCTCGAGTAAATGGATGGTGGAACAAGGTTTTAGAAGAGATTGTAAAAAGACAACATTTATTAAGAGTTATAGAGAACAAGAATTTGTGGAGAGCCATGATCGCCAATGTCCTGAAGGGATACAACACATAAAAGAAAATTATTATTATTATTACTGTTATTATTATTATTATTATTAGTAGTAGTAGTAGTAGTAGTAGTAGTTGTTGTTGTTGTTATTGTTGTAGCAGCAGAAGTAATTCTGTTATAATAAATGCGGAAATTTTCGGAGTAGGGAGAATTATAGAAATGAAAATGGGGAAGTAATGACAGCCATGTTACATTGATAAAGAGATCGCTGTGTAGAAAAGAAGAATCTATTAATACTTCCTTTAAATTCCCTCCTCCAGCAGCATTTTATTTATTTATTTATATTTCAAGTTCTTCATTCGTCATCCATTACTTCCTTCTTCATTCCATCCAATATACCCTTCTCCACACAGCCATTACAACCACCAT
Organism: Acanthosepion pharaonis; assembly: GCA_903632075.3. Lineage (NCBI taxonomy): Eukaryota > Metazoa > Mollusca > Cephalopoda > Sepiida > Sepiidae > Acanthosepion > Acanthosepion pharaonis. The sequence continues at coordinate 2,940,006 of CAHIKZ030000223.1, forward strand.
TTTTTTCCGTGCTGCCAGTGAAAAATGAGTCAGACATTGAATATCCGAGGGAAGCCATCTTTCTTCCTTGTTTTCGCTTTCTTCGAGCAACGATCCCCCACCCCTTCAACCCAGACCGATCCTGTTCCTGCCACTGCAGACTCCATACGTTTCCTGTCTCTTGCTACTTCTTCGCAAACAACCAACCCCTTACCCTTCCTTTTCTTCTTTCCTATTTTTCGCCAAGGCTTTACCTTCCCCATTCCCCTGTGATATCCTTCTACTCAACTCCTGCCTCCCTCCCACTACCATTTCTTTATCCTTATTGTCTGTGTCTATCAGATTTTCCTTTCTTCACTCCTCCTCCCAACTCTATTGGACTCTCGTTTACAACATTGTTGCAAACGGTTCTCACCATTCTTTCTTTCTTGTTCATTTCTTTCGTTTTTATTTCCCTACTCTTTCTTTCTTTCTTTCACCCTTTTTTCTTTTTTATTTCCTCACCTTTTCTTTTTCTTTCTTTCTTTCTTTCTTTCTTTCTTTCTTTCTTTCTTTCTTTCTTTCTTTCTTTCTTTCACCCTGTTCTCTTTTCATTTCCCTTCCTTTCTTTCTTTCTTTCTTTCTTTCTTTCTTTCTTTCTTTCTTTCTTTTCTCCCAACCTTTCTTTCTTTCTTTCTTTCTTTCTTTCTTTCTTTCTTTCTTTCTTTCTTTCTTTCTTTCACCCTGTTTTCTTTTTTATTTCCCCACCTTTTCTTTCTTTCTTTCTTTCTTTCTTTCTTTCTTTCTTTCTTTCTTTCTTTCTTTCTTTCTTTCTTTCACCCTGTTCTTTCTTTCTTTTCTTTCTTTCTTTCTTTTCTTTCTTTCTTTCTTTCTTTTTCACCCTGTTTTTTATTTCCCCTTTTCTTTTCTTTCTTTCTTTCTTTCTTTCTTTCTTTCTTTCACCCTGTTCTTTCTTTCTTTCTTTCTTTCTTTTCTTTTTCTTTCTTTCTTTCTTTCTTTCTTTCACTATGTTCTTTCTTTCTTTCACCCTGTTTCTTTTCATTTCCCATTCTTTCTTTCTTTCTTTCTTTCTTTTTTTTCTTTTTTCTTTCTTTCTTTTCTTTTTTTCACCTGTTTCTTTTCATTTCCATTCTTTCTTTTCTTTCTTTCTTTCTTTCTTTTCTTTCTTTCTTTCTTTCTTTTTTCATCCTGTTCTCTTTTCATTTCCGTTCTTTCTTTCTTTCTTTCTTTCTTTCTTTCTTTCTTTCTTTCTTTCTTTCTTTCTTTCACCCTGTTTCTTTTCATTTCCCGTTCTTTCTTTCTTTCTTTCTTTCTTTCTTTCTTTCTTTCTTTCTTTCTTTTCACCCTGTTTTCTTTTTTCTTTCTTTCTTTCTTTCTTTTCACCCTGTTTTCTTTCTTTTTTTTCTTTCTTTCTTTCTTTCTTTCTTTCTTTCTTTCTTTCTTTCACCCTGTTCTTTCTTTCTTTCACCCTGTTCTTTCTTTCTTTCTTTCTTTCTTTCTTTCTTTCTTTCTTTCTTTCTTTCTTTCACCCTGTTCTTTCTTTCTTTCTTTCTTTCTTTCTTTCTTTCTTTCACCCTGCTCTCTTTTCATTTCCCGTTCTTTCTTTCTTTCTTTTCTTTCCTTTCTTTCTTTCTTTCTTTCTTTCTTTCTTTCGTTCTTTCTTTCTATCTTTCTTTTTCTTTCTTTTTCTTTCTTTGTTCTTGTTTTCTTTTCTTCTTTCTTTATTCTTCTTGTTTTCTTTTAGTTTCTTTCTTTCACCCCGTTTTAATTTTCTCTTTACTTTCTTTCTGTCTTTCATACTTTCTTTCTTGTCCATATTCTTTTCTTTGTTCCTACATTTTTGGCATTTGCACAGAGCAAGAAATATTTAGAAACGAAGGCAAAATATGGCTGCTGGATTTGGATTGACAGATGGACGATGATATTGGCAGATGGATGCAAAGATAGGTATTTATTCAAAATAGATATGATGGATAGTTGGACCTTTGCAAAATGGTTCGATATATCATAGTTTATCTCCACATATAACCTATTTCAGACTCATGGCTAAAACCACATTGCATATTTCTAAATTTCTTTCTCCTTCTGAAACAATTTTGAACAATTGCGCTGCTGTGGACGTAATTATACGTCTTTCTAAAACGCACATTTTCTCGCTATTTACATGCATGTACGTTTTCAAGACACCGTGAAATGTCGCTCCCAAGCCTTTTTTTGTTATAAACAAACTAATGTTTAGTGCTATTTCCAAACCTTCTTTCTTTTTATGTGATGTGTCTTTTCAGGACGTAGGCGATCATGGCTGTCCACTTCTCCTTGTAGCTCTCAATAAGTTTTGTCCTTGTCTCACCTCCCCCAGACAGCGCTCTGTCATCCACTTGCTTCAGCCCGCCTGGTATATGATGCGTTTCTTTCCCTCGTCTTTCTTTCCTTTTATTCGGCATGTGAGTATCAGATTCTCCAGGCTCTTCTTTCTCATTACGTGACCCAGAAACTTCAGCTGCATCTTCCTGATGTTAAGTATAAGCCTCCTCCTTGTTTGCATCCTCTCCAAGACCTCATCGTTGCTCATACGCGCGGTTCATGATATCCTCAGCATTCTCCTGTAGAACCACATCTCCGTCGCCTCGAGTCTCTTCTTCACCTTTGAGACTGTCCAATATTCGCTGCCGTAAGGGAGGACAGATGCTACGTATCAGCTTAGTACTCTTTTCTTTATTACCAAAGAAATCAGTGTAGTGATATACAGCCCAGCAGTATTCCGTGCGTCCGTGAACCGAAAGATTTTTTAAACAAGCCACTAATTCGTTGAGTGATTACGAGAGCAGCGCCCCACATTGGTTACTACATTCCACAGCAGTCGACATCAATACAGTCTTGCTTATTTCTTATAAATAACTGAATATTTACATATTCAGTATATTAAGTATATATTATATTTTGGTTTTAGTTTGTTTTTTTAAGCCTTTGTATTGCATGAAACAATAAAAAAAAACATTAATTTTATTTCCTGTTTTAAGCTTTTTTTGATAAATGAGCGGGCGTGCTATGTTTTATTTTATTTATTTATTAATAAATACGAGTGTCGTTCCTTGCAGATTGGCTACAGATTCTCTAGTGGATTTAAATCAGGAGAGTTTCCGAGCCAGTCTATATTACATTAATTTGCTCACTGGTACGGGTTGCCAGAGTGTTCGTGCAGCTTTACAATTTTCGTACGCTTCCTCGGAGTAAAAAATGGCCAAAGTACAACTAATCGACAGTCGAGACAATAGTGTCTGGGTGTGATGAAGATTTCGGCTGAGACAATATTTTTCAAGGCCAAACAAATTTCATCATACACCCCGAAAATAGATTCATATTACTGCGCACCACTGCAAATAACCTGATCCCAGGAAAAAATAGAAAACGATTACACCCTGTCACTCCAGTGGGTCTAAAACTGACTGTATGGCGCAAGGAAACTAAAGCGATTGTTTCACTTAATTTGAACAAGTGTGTATGTAGAATGAAGCTGGCAAGGCTATGTCTTATTCTTCTGTATTTTTTCCTAAGACTTTTCTTAGATGATATTTATAAAAACTGAAATTGACTCTTTACCAATTTTGAGGCGAGCTAGTGAACGTAACGCAAATATAGTGTCAAATCGATCATTGACATCATATAGAGTGATTTGAAAAGTCTTTTTATTTGCAAATGTGAAGTTTGAAACTATCCTTAACGTCACTGATAACAGTGTACTATTGCGAATTAAGAAATGAACGTTCAAGAATACCTTCTGTCAACATAATAATAAAAAATGATTCGTTAATTTCGGAGCAAACCTCGTATAAATAAAAAGACAGAAAAAAATTATAAGCCTCAGTCTAATAATTATTTTAATTCTAGTACTTCGAAGTCTGAAATACTTATTCGGTTGTTATTTGAAGAAAACAATGATTATTTCTGGAGAATGTGCATTTCTGTAGCAAAGCGCATTTGCTCGTCTTACAAATCTGCTCTTTACAATACAGAAAGCACTTATTCACGTTTTCTCATAGCCATCTACATTGAGCAACTCTATGCGTGGGAATAGTTAGCTAGATCGCTAACACAGTTACGAAGGTGTAGTGAGTTCGATCCTAACTAAGTGCTTCATAATTTCGGACTTGTTTAACATCTAAGCTGCGCTTAAAAATGGGATACTCTGATGTTAGCAACCTTGTTTCGCTAGATCAACTACAACTGATTAGTGAGTTGGATCATCAAAAGGAGCTCCATATATGCGGCCTTGTTCCACATCTAAGCTACGCTAAGTTCACCATAGACTTCTACATTCAGTCAGTTATGCGCCATGCGTGATACATGCTTAGGCGATCATTTATATTTCCATATATTACTGACGAGGCAGATTTTTTTCCCGCAGTAGGTTGCCATTTCTTTCTGCGGTAGACTATTTGCCATCCAAGGCTATAGAACCCGGTCTGTGTCATCTATAGCTTGGGGTGGGGGAGAAGAGGATTCATATCTTTCCCAAGGGTATTAGCACGTAGGTGAATGTAAAGGATTCGACTGGAAAGTCAGTCAGTCAGTTATGTGCCATGCGTGATACACGCTCAGGCGATCATGTATCTTTCGATACATGACTGACGAGACAGATTTTTTTCCTCCAGTAGGTTGCCATTTCTTTCTGCGGTAGACGAGTTGCCATCCAAGTTCTGTCCTGTTATTGTGAAGATTCATACCTTTCCCAAGGGTATTAGCACGTAAGTGAATATAATGGAGTCGACTGGAATTCGAACTCGGCTCTTCGATTTCTCAATTCGAGCAGCTATCCATTGCTTCATCGCCTTCTACATTAAAAGTTAAGAAACAATTTTTTTTCTTTAGTTGCTAAACGGCAATTCGGAATTGAACCTCAGATCTGCCAATCAGTGTGTAATCCAGTGATCTAACCACGTTGCTACCGAGCACGTGTTAATCTGTGAAGAAAGAGAGCAGGCACTCGACAAAGTAGTGCAGGGAGTGGGTATGACTGTTCTGGTCAAGGAGAGAAATATTCGGCAAGCTGATTGGTCGACCGGGTGACTACATAGTTCGGACCGACTAGGCGGTCATGCGAACAGAACTGATAAGAAGAACATTGGACAGAGAATAGTCATTGAAAGTTGTAAGACCCCCTAATGGAATCAACCGAAAAAGGCTAATACATGATCGACTGCTTTAGCACAACGGTCTTAATAAAACCAGTGAGTGGATTGAACCGCAGGGGTAAGGGACTACTTGGAATATGATGCTAGGTTTGGGGAGGAGAGTAACGAGATATGAAGAACTTTTTTTTGTGTGTTCTCTTATCGGCCGTATTATGAATAGCCGTACACCCCGTCAGGGCCTCTTGTCTCACAGTCACTTCGGAATTTTATAAGGATGTTGACTTCTTCTTCTTCTTCTTCTTCTTCTTCTTCTTCTTCTTCTTCTTCTTCTTCTCTTTTAGCTCCCTCTTTTTGTCACTCTCCTTCTTTGCTTCATCTTGTCTTGTAGTCATTTCTCTTTCTTTAATTTCTCGTATTATTTTCTCTTGTTTATCTTACCAATTCGGAACTTTTCTATTTTATTCACCGTTCGACTGTTTTAAATATTTAATAAGCTCACCTTCATTTCGCTCGATGACATATGTCTGTGGCACTCATTTATTTTTTTTATCGAATCCACTATACCGTCGTAAAAGCTCGTTAACTAGACGGTGAATGCCTAAAAATTTTTTAAAGCCATCACCGACCGGACTTCGAACTACCACGATGAATTGGTGTTCCCTTGGGGAGGCCTCGTGCCTTAAGCGAATATTGGGCCTCAAACTCAAGCCAGACCTCAAATGGAACTCTTACATACGATCCATCGATAAAGATGCAGGGAAAAGTGTCAGTTCTATGTAGCAAACCAGCAAGTACCTGACCTGCTATCTTCTACCTTTTTAAGAGCTTGATCATGCCTAAAATGGGGTACTGCAGTCATATTTGGACAGGGGCTGCCCAGTCCTCACTTACCAGTCTCAGTAGAGTCCAAAAGTGCATCCGCGCTGTTTTGGATGGCAAATTATTTTCAACCCTGCACTCCATCTCTCATAGACGAGATGCAGTAAAAATGTCACTCTTGTCGCTATTTCCATGGAAACTGCTCAGATGAACTACATTCCTCGGTTCCTCCGTAATCCAATGGTGAGAATTAAGTACAACTCAAGCAGTTTTTTTTCCCCAGAACCACTGCACTATGGAACCGATTGCCAAAAGGATGTTTTCCCGATCACTACAATCTTAACCTGTTCATGTGTCGGGTTAACTTATATATTGCCCACCTATACACATTGTAATTCAAAAGTACGCATATGTAGGCTTTAAGAAAGCTTTATTCAACTGAAAATACAAGGTTCGCGTATAATGTCCTTTTATAGTCCCAGTAAACAGAAATAGCACACTCAAAGAGGAGAGTAACAAAAAAAGGGCAGATCACTCTTGATTATTCATGACACGCATATTATTATTAGTGTTATTATTGTTATTGTTGTAAATCATGAAAGTATTTGTAAGTTTTAGAAAATTGTGTTTATATTTTTCTTTCTTTTTTTTTTTTTTAAGAATATTTGGAATTCTTATCGTTTTTAGTTCCTGAAAATGCTTTCCAGGATTAACCTCTCTTTGATTCTATTTATATGTTTATATTTTTGAATAATCTCATTCCATTTTTTTTTTGTTTTATTCACCCCACCCTTTTTTTTTCAGGTTTGCTTCTTTTTTTTCTTTTTAAAATTCTTTTTTTTTTCGTTGACCTATTTTCATTTCCCTTTCATTCCTTATGTCTTTTGCATTTCCTTCTTTCGGGCTGTGTGGAATTAAGAGGGACACTGACATATTTTGATTTTCTTTCGAATCCCCAAAGAGTTTTAATTAGCTTTCCAGAATATCATTGCCAGACTGAATAAACTATAATAAAAAAAAAAACTTCTGCTACATAACAACAAATAAATAAATAAACAAATAAACAAATAAATAAATAAATGAATATATAAATAATAAAAGTTGGACAAGGACACGCTACCTCACTTTCTTTACTATTTTTTCATGTGCGATTTATTCAATTTTTAACGTTCTTCACCTCCGCTGTCATTTCAGTTATTATTCTTTGCAGGTAAGAGCGATGGCGGAATCAGCATATTTTTTTTTGTTTTACTGTTATTTCTTTCAATGAGATCGGCGTGAAAATACGACTGTAGGGACAAACTTAACGCATATTTCTGGCGTGGAGAGTCGATTTTCCCTAATGTGATTGTTGGTCAGTTTCGTCAAAAGAATTTCACGTATTTAATTATTTCTATTTTCACTTTAAACAAAGGATGTTAAAAATTATCATTGTTCGGACAAAGAAAAACATAATGACAAAATAAATAGTTACTTATCTTCTCAAATATCGTTCGCATATTATTTAGAACAGTTACATAATAAACCAAAAGGATTTTGGGTCAACCCAATATCACTTATTTCCC
>CAHIKZ030000223.1:2950000-3025000 GCA_903632075.3 Acanthosepion pharaonis
ACAATTTTATTTAACTTAAAAACATTTTTTTTCGATTTTGCTTGTTTATAAAGTAGAGAAGAAGAAGTCGTTTCAAAATGAATAATTTCTTTTGGTTGAGTATCCTCATCTTTGTATTTTTTAACCACACTATTTCGACTGGTATGAATTCTAATCTTCATATCTCGGTTACATGAGCGAACATTCGGAGTGCTTCATGTTAATTTCTTCAAGAGCATCACCGTTCTCATTCAGTGTTCTGTCACATCAGCTGTCTTCTTTAGGAATGGAACTCGCGCCTCCACTTACCGAATTCCTTTATCTGACAACCAGTCTTATGGAATGAAAATTATCATTCCTTCTCTCGTCGAAAATTACTAAGGTTAGATTCGCACGGTGAAATGTCATATTTCTGAGGCAGAATGGGAGGGGCCGATGGGACAATTTTGATGCGCCGTTCTTCCAAGGTGGGAGAGAGTTTCACTTTCTCTCACTCTCTCTCCCTCCTACCTCACCCTTTATCTCTCCCCCTCTCTCTCTCTATATATATATCTTTTTCTCCCTTACTCACTCTTTTTCTCCTTTTCCCTTTTCCCTCTCTCTCTTTCTATCTCCCTCTTTTTCTCCGTTACGTCCTCCCTCTTTCCTTTCCCCTCCCATCTCTCTCAAACAAGCAAATAATATATACAAGGCAAATTAACAGTCAGTTATGTGCCATGAGAGATACACGCTTATCTTTCGATACATGGCCGACTAGGCAGATTTTTTCCTGCAATAGGTTGCCATTTCATTCTGCAGTAGACCAAGGCTATAAAACCCAATCTGTCCTGTTATTTACCCATAGCTTTAGAGAAGAAGAGGACTAATACCTCTCCGAATGTTATTAACACTTAAGTGAATGTAATGGATTCGACTGGAATTCGAACCTGGCTCTCCGATTCTTTAATCCGAGCCGCTATCCATTACTCCACCGTAAAGTCAAATTGATAGTAACAAAAAGTTCACAAAGAATTGGCGTCAACACAAAAAAACAAGTTCGGACAACTGAACGTAGGCGTCTCTCTTCTAGACAAGGCAAATCGGGACTAAGTTAAGTCAAATGGCAAACCGGTCTATTTTATTCGCTAAGAAAAAAATCCCAGCATGCATTTGTGCGGTTTTGCCTATAAAATGGGAAGGGATATGTGTTCTGCAGTCATTTTTTTACGATTATCACCGCCCATAAAAGATGAACTCCTTACCTGAGGAGGAAGCCATCTGCCAGATAGTCAGAAAGGCTCTTGAGAGGGATCTCTCCTCACAGAGGAAGGCTATCTTGAGACTATTTTTTTCGATGAAGGATCCCACGAACTTTACTCGCATCCCTGGAGTAATAACCTTGATGTTGACAGCAAGTTGAAGGTATGGGATCATTTAAACTTCGCCCAGAAAAAAATTTCGTCCCCTTTTTGTATTTCGACCGGGTCAGTCTTTGATTGTCCCTGACAACGACATCCACAGGACAGAAAATTCTTCAATCATTTTCATCCATACCAGCAATACAATTTTGAAGGAAAAATTATACCAGAAAAAGAACAAAATATTACAAGCAATAAAGAATTTTGTCAGAATTGCGTGCGTCATACAAATCTATCCTAAAAATCTTGTCGGCATTAAGTAACCCATTGAGGTTGATATGTCATAATACAAAATAAACCAATCCAATCTAAACAAAAGAATACATATTCTATTCATAGGAATCTATCCTAAAAAATTGCTGGCATTAAATAACCCATTGAGGTTGATATGCCGTAAAACAAAATAAAACCAATCCAATCTAAACTAAAAGAATACATATTCTGTTCATACGAATCTATCTTTAAAATCTCATCGGCATTAAATAACCCATTGAGGTGTTGATATGCCATAAAACAAAATAAGCCAAACCAAACATTTATGCGAGCAGATATTTTAGTGCTTTATGGAAAGTAAGAGACTTTAGGTTTGATCCCAATGTTCAGTGATTTACATGAATAAATATTAAATAAATACAAATTAAATCTTTCCTGCGAAAACAGATAATGTGATTTTTATCTCATCTAACGTCCAAGATGTTTTTGTAACACAGATCAACTTCCTTGTTTTACCCATACCCAAATCATTTGTGAAATTAAAAAAAAACAAACAAAAAGAAAAGAAACAAAAAAAAACAAAAACAGCCAACCTCAGCTCCCATTTGCACAACACAGTGCCTGCCTGTTCAAACGACTAAATTATAAAATAAAATATTTTATAAATACGCAAAAAAAAAAAAATCATCCAGATTATCTCAACGCCCAAATCAGATACTAAAAACCCGCCCTAACCATGACCTTTGTCACGTGGGTGTGGCCCTTCATATTTTTTTTCGCCATCTGTGTCGAAGTCATGTCAAAAGCACACATCAACAAACACGGCTTTACCAGTTTTCCTTCTTCTCAGCTTCTGCTTCTGATTAATAATTAAAGAACACACTTCGTTTTGTCTAGGCGTAATTAAGACATACGACTATAATGATAATAATGATGTTGACAACAGGATTATATAAAATGAATGAAACAATAGCTGTTTGTTGAAAGAGGCGGGAAGAGATGAGAAATGAAGAGAGAAGTGGCGAAATGGCGCCATAAAGAGAAGTCAAAACTGAGATATAAAGGAAACGAAAGCCGAAAAATGGATAACAAATATGAAAGAAAGATTAAGAGAAAAGCCACACAAATGAATTTAATGATGTCAGAACAAACGAAATGTTTAGGAAACAAGAAATTGCAAGAACTGACAACTTCTTGACTAGTAGAAATTCCAATCTCGTCTAATATTCAAATCTCTTTTAAATGTCTAAAAAATGAAACCCAGAGAATAGTTCCTAAGAGGCGGAAGAATTCATTTTATCGCAAACATTCATTCGTTTGCTGGTGAGTTTTTAAGGACTGCATGATTTAATAAATTGCGAATTTTTATCGAACAAGTTCGTCCTTTTGTTATATTTCCTGCAACAGTAAACAGGATATTAGTCTGAATTTCTCTCAGAATTTCTGAGAACATTGAAACGATGAGAAGGGAAAGACGTGAATTGTGTTGAGAGAGAAAGCAGTAATTTATTTTAAAAATCCTTAAATAAACTGAGAGAGCAGAAAGCAATGAAAATTGAAGAGAAGAGATTTTCATTGAAATGTGGTTACAAATAAAGAAAGAAAAATGGGGAAAAAACAGTGAAGAAACGGACAAAAACAAAATGGAGGAAACTTTTAGCGAAATCAAAAATAATAGAAAACATTGAAACAGTGGAATATAACGAAGTTATATTGGAGAGAAAAAGTTGAAATCAAAAATCATTAAAGTGGTGAAAACACACGAGAAAAGACGAGAAGTGAACTGAACTAAAAATAAATAAATAAATTAAAAAAAAATAAAATAAATAAAACAGAATTTAAGTTATTTTCGAGAGAGAATTAAAACAAAAAAAGACAAAAAAAAAAAATCAGAATTTACCGTGATTCAAAAAGAAACAAAAAGAACTAAAAGAAAAAAAAAGTAATAATCAAATTAAATCTTTTGAAATAGAAATACTTGTAAAATATGTAAAACCAATAAAACAATGAACAGGAGAGAAATACAAAAATTAAAACAACCAGAGAAATATAGGAACAAGAGAAAAACAAGATGAGAGAGAAAATAGAGTAAATTCTTCATAAAAACGAAATAAATGAAAATTATATATAAAAACAAATATAGAATGTGATTGGTCTGTTGAAGGTTAAGTTAAAAATATCTTCGAGAATCATAACAAAATTATAATAGAAAAAACACAGAAATGCAATAAGGTCTGTAAACAGAAGCTAATTACAAATGACATATATGAACAGGAAAGGGTTGGACAGGATGATAATTTTAACGAAAATAAAAGTCACACTACAAGAAAAAAAAACAAACGTAAAGTAGTAATGATTATTATCAAACTACGACTGGTAATGATATAATAAAGGAAGGCTTGGTGATGGAGACAGCAGCAAATGGCATCTAAGTAGCGATTGTAAGACTTCTGACTGGTATCGTCAGGTCAAGACGTTCATATCGATGTCATGCATGATGCCTAACTCGTTTAGAAATATCTAAACTGTTAGCGGTATAAAACCGCCTCCTTTAGATCAATCATTGAATATGGCTTCGCGGGAATGAAGTCTGTAGGTCCTAGTGAAGACTATTCTTCTGTGAACATTTTGAAATGAAGCATCAGAATCACAGACAAAGAACTGTACTAAATAACAGAAGTCACATCATTTTCAACAGCGGCGACAACTAAGATTGATAGTGCGCATGTATATCGAAGAGGAAATAATGGCAATATGTTGATTTTTCAGACGATCTATCTATCTATCTATCTATCTATCTATCTATCTATCTATCTATCTATCTATCTATCTCGCCTGACGATCTAGCCATCTCGCCTGACGATCTATCTATCTATCTATCTATCTATCTATCTATCTATCTATCTATCTATCTATCTGAAGATCTATCGATCTATCTCGCCTGGGTATCTATCTATCTATCTATCTATCTATCTATCTATCTATCTATCTATCTATCCTGACGATCTATCCATCTCGCCTGACGATCTATCTATCTATCTATCTATCTATCTATCTATCTATCTATCTATCTATCTCGCCTGGCGATATATGGTGTGCGTGTGAGGTGAATACTTATTTTCCCATCTGGGTATTGAAGAGACAAACACTTTCATTCAGTTTTTTTTTACACTGAATTTTTTTCCTCATTTAATTAGTGATAATAATCATTTTCAGGAATTTCAAATATTCATGCAATTTTCCTTAATGTAATCGACAAATTGTTTTCGTATCACGATTTAAATATCAAAAGGTGAATTGGATCGTGTCCATGTATGATATAGATCCTACTGTTGTGGATTTCCTAAAACATTTTCGAAAAAGTCGACGAGACTAACTTCGAATGAACGATGTTTGTCTGCTGACTTCACATTGGAACAGTAAAAGATGCTTCCTAAAACATAAGCAAAGTATCAAGAAACAAGATAACCTCGTCAGAAACAAAGAAAAGCGTACTGAATTCTTATGTAATTTAAGATTTGCTATATTGTAGTGAATACTGGAAATCACCCGACGGATGAAGAGAAGATAAAAAAAAAAAAAAAAAAAACTACTTGAGATTGTTCTTGTTAAAAAGTTGAAGTATTTTAACACATTCAACTTTAAAATTAAAGAAGTAGTGAATTTTATTAAAAAAAAAATTAAAAAGTAGTGAATTTTATCTAGTGTTTTTTTTTTTTTTTTTTTACCAGACTTAGCATAAGCAGAACAAATTCATAGATTTGAACGGAAAAAAAGACCACAGAATGACATCAAAATCCGCGAAAACTATTATTCGTTAATAGTCATTTCTGCTTAATAAAATTTGTAACGTATATAGATGTAAGCAGAAAAAAAAAAGATAACGAGGTTCAGAAAGCAATGTTAGGGGCTGCCAATGAGGCTTGACGACCCTCCGGTAGTAGACACCAGACCTGCCTGTTATAACTTCGAAGATAACAATGACGATAGAATATTTGGAGTTGAATACCGTGTAATGCGCTGCTCCTGCGAGCTTTATGGTGAAAGATGTGCCGAAAAGATTTTGATTCGACAAAGAAGATGATCCAAAATAAATACTGATGTTTAGAAAATAGAGACTTGACAAGAGCTTTTCAGCCTCCCATCCTAAATGATTGATCCTCTCCCCCCCCCATTTCCGCATCTTTTTTTTTTTCAAAACATATCTTAAAATATTAAATGGACTATAAATCATCTTCTAATATCAGCGTCGGATTTCTAACAACAGGGGAAAAAAAGAAGAAAAATGAACAAATAAAAAAGTTTAGTGGAAATGAGGCTAACGAGAAAAAGAAATAATGTTCATATACCTTCGAGGTATGACATTTAAAACTGGCAGTGATATTTGAAACAACGCTTGCAACATCATCGACATCATTGGCGTGATAATTACAAGAGCACCAGGAAAAATTATCCTGGAATTGGAACATCACCATTAACAACAACAACAGCAATAAATTATAATTTATATAATAATAATAATAATAATAATAATAATAATAATAAAATAATAATAATAATAATAAAGTTGGTGCAAAAAAATAATGGCGTAATAATGTCGTTTTGACGTATTTTTAACGTCAAAAACGACATTATTACGTCATTATTTTGCACCAACTTAATAATAATAATAATAATAATAATAATAATAATAGTTGTCAAAGTACAAGGACCTTGAAATAGAAATCTGAAAATGTGGCATATGGGAACATCAACAATCCCTGTTGTAGTTGGAGCCCTAGGATTTGTTGGAAAAGATTGCAATAGACTAATTGAAGGGATTCCTGGAAGTCCATGCCTCAAGGAGATACAAAAAATTGTTCTGACAAGTACAGCCCACACCTTACGAAGGGCTTTATCTATGTAATTTATTTTTTTTTTTTTTTTGTCAGTGGAAAGTGTCATGACGCCATTTCTAACTTTAGGTCCCTGTGCGAGACCCGGAAAGAAATGTGTAAACGCCAGAAATCAAAGAAAATAAAAAAAATAATAATAATAATGATAATATTGCAGTCTCTGCAGATTGTAATGTATCTTTGAAGAACTTCAAGAAACTATCAAAATACAAGAATCTTAAAGTGGAAATCTAAAATATGTGGCACATGAATAATTCCAGTTGTAGTTGGATCCCTCGGATTGATTGGAAAAGATTCCGTTAAACTCGTTGAATGGAAGTCTGATATCCAATGCCTTAAATAAATACAAAACGAAATTGTACTCACACATTAAAATGAGCTTTATTTATGTAAAATATGTGTGACCTTAAATCTCACACCCGGAATGAAATGTGTGTGCAACAGAAGTCAAAGGAAATATCTGTCTATATATCCTGAGATGACTTATTATGTAAACTATTCGGACTAATGTCCTTATAACGCTTGGCGTTTAAGGACAATATTGTACGCCCCGGACTTCTTCGGGTGGTTGGAATATCGAACTGAATCCTTTATTTCGCTCACTCTAGACTGTTCTAGTTCCATGTGCCATGTCTAATGGATGTCAGTTATCTCCTGTTAATTCCCTTCTCCAAGTTTTCCACCGTCTTAACCAGGAATCGAACTCTTCGGGTCCTCACACTGGATCTAAATAACGCCTTTATCCATTGTGCCATCTGAGGACATCTGTATATGAATTTCTGGGTATTATAAACGTAATGTTTTCAGTACCTGTTTTTTACCAGTGCTCATATTGCAATTTTTGTTGCCCAAGGAAATAATAATAATAATAATAATAATAATAATGGCTTTAGGCTAAACAGATTGAAGCTCTTAATTCAAACAGGCATAGGACTAAAAACTCTACCATGTTAAAATTACTTAATAGGGAAACCAAAACCGCAACTTCGAGGTTAGTGAGGACGTGGTCCTGTATTATAGAGCAGTACTTCTCAAACTATTTGATGTGGCATACCAGCAGATTTTTTTTAATGTGCGAAGGACCGAGAAGTGCTGCTTACCAATCCATCTGTGTGTTCGGGGAGGGGTGCATCCTCAGTGCCCCCTTTTTTAGATATGTAGTTAAATTATGAATCTAAGGAATTAAATGCCAATTTAAAAAAAAGAAATATGACCTAAATCCACGAGTCTATCCATTTTTTTAACATTCAGGCGAATTTTTAAAGGCCAACTTAGAAATATGTGTCCATGAAAGTACCCCTTTTTGGTATTTCTAGGTATCGTTCTCACGCAGTCAAACGCCAATTCATCGGGATGGTGTTGTCATACGTATCTCAGTTCACTGTTTTGCTCTTCATTATAGCGCAACTGTTTGTTCTATAGCAATTACTTTAGTATGAGTCATTGAAAGATGTAACCATAATAAATATAAAGCTAAAATGAAGAATATATATATATATATATATATATATATATATATATATATAATACCGAATCTAATATCCCGGCAGTCTCCCGTGCCGTGGAATATGATTACTGTATTTTTGCTTCCGGAAAACTCTCAGCGTACCGGCAGACGATGGCCCGCGTACCATACTTCGAGTAGCATTGCTCTCGAGAGAAATCAACATGGTTAATATGAAATTATAATTGTTGCATTCAAAATAATGCATGCAGCGATTGGCATGATACAGTGAATAACGCTATTTGTCAGTCGATGGTCGATTATTATATTAACAATAATAATAAACTTAATAAAGCAAGTATTCATCGGAACGGTAAAATGAAATGAAGAAACAAAGATATACTTACAGGTTAACCAGTGCTCCGTTCTGACGAGGTCAATTCAATATTCGACAATTTTTTCATCATTTGATTTTAATATCCGATATAATATCCAGCTTTTATTTCTTAATTCGCTTGTCCGCTCAACTTTGATCCAAAGTTTGAACTCCATCTTGTTTCCCTTTTGTATTTCCGTTCTTTTCTTTTTCTTTTTCTTTCCATTATTTTTGTTATATTTCCTTACATCATACGCTCTTACCTCCTATTTTTATTTTTTTTAATTTACATTCATTCATTCTTTCTTTCTTTCTTTCTTTCTTTCTTTCTTTCTTTCTTTCTTCCTTCTTTCCTTTCTTTCTTTCTACACATTTCTCTCTTTTCTTTCGTTCAACCTTCGTTTCTTTCGTTTTGAATATTTTAAGATTTACCAATTCATGCCGTCTTTTTTAATGTTCATTTTCATTCATTCTTTCTTGCTTTTTAATCTTCTTTCTCTATGCACCTTCTTTCTTTCCTCCTTTCTTTCTTTCGTTTATCTGTTTTCTCTCATCACCTTCCATCCATTCTTTTATATTCGTTCTTTCTTTCTTTCTTTCTTTCTTTCTTTTTGTTTACTTTACCTCACATTCCATCCTTTCCTCTATTCACTTTCTTAATTTCATTTCCATTCTTTCGTGTCTTCCTTTATTATTTCTTTCTTTCTTTTATTCTTTCTTTTATTCTTTCTTTCTTTCTTTCTTTCTTTCTTTCTTTCTTTCTTTCTTTCTTTCTTTCTTTTTGTTTACTTTACCCTTCCCTCTATTCAGCTTCTTTCTTAATTTCATTTCCATTCTTTCGTGTCTTCCTTTATTCTTTCTTTCTTTCATTTCTTTTTTTATTTATTTCTTTCTTTCGTTATTTATTTATTTCATTTCTTTCTTTCTTTCTTTTTCTTTCTTTCTTTCTTTCTTTCTTTCTTTCTTTCTTTCTTTACGTGTTATTTTCGTCTACATTCATCTACTTCGTCCGTTTTCTCCGCCATTCCTTCTGTTGACAACTCGACCATTTCCAATTTTTTTTAACATGTTTCCTTTGTTTCTGCCGTATGAGAAAATTTGCGCTATGGTTGGAAAGTTCAATAGCATCTTAATCAGGAACCATTTCTAAGTCTATTATGCCAGAAAACAAGAGCATTCTCTCCGTGAAACGCTATTATTATTATTATTATTATTATTATTATTATTATTATCGCTTCATTTCTGGTGCATTAACTTCATTATTCTTATCATTAATATCATTCATTCATATGAAGAATTCCCACCCGTTTTCTTCCCGCTTGGCTCCGTTATTATTGACTGTCATTAATGCAACTCTTCCAATTATTATTATATTCATTATAATCTTTTTCTTATTCCTATAATATCGCCATTTTTATTTTTCTCATATTTCTCCTCATTTTTCGCATTGTTATCCTCATTATCGCTTTCTTATTTCTTCCTATTATCTTCATTATCACCTTCAGTTTTATTCGTTTATTTCTCCATTAACATTGCTTTCGCTAGCCTCATCTCGTTTGGTTTGCTTTTTATTCTTCATTACTTCCTTTATCTTGAATACTATCAGGACTACGTCTAGCTATTATTATTATTATTATTATTATTATTATTATTATTATTTTCTCTTCTTCTTCACCGTTTATTTTTTTCTTTCTTTTTCAACCGGAGATCTTGCAATATGAGTATCCTCCATCAATTCTTACAATTTCAAACAGATATCACCTTCAGCAGAATATTCAGAGCGGCAAGCAAAGGGGACTTCTGAAGCGATTGGGATGCAAGACTTTAATCCGATTATCTTAATGTAGGTTTTCATGTTGGTTTGTATAGACCCTAACGCCCCAATGATAACTAGGACAATTGTGACCTGAACATCCCCCATTTATTCAACCCATTAGTTCACTTATGGCAGAGGTTCTCAAACTTTTTCTACTCTAGGACGCATTTTCGGAATTAAAATTTGCTTGCACCTAACCAAATTTTATGCGATAAAAAAGCACATTTAAAAATAATAATAATAATAATAATAATAAAACGCAACAGAATGTGAAAGGGAGATCACCGCGAATTCAAAGTGAGAACATTGTCATTGATAACTCTCTACCCCAATTTGCGGAGCCTATATTCTTAACACTTGATATAATGCAGAATATCACAATGATAAAATCGGTAAATAATTATTTATAACTATTTATACTGGGACTCATGCTTGCAATTGCAAATAATCTATAATAGTATTTTACATATTTGAAATCCTATTTATTTTTGGCATATGGATTTTTGAAACTGTTTCTAAACCTTTATCTTTCCATCATTCCTCCTTACCTGCCATCCTCTTCCGCCTCACCTGCTATCCTCTTCCGCCTCACCTGCTATCCTCTTCCGCCGCACCTACTATCCTCTTCCGCCGCAACTGAGAACCACTCAGCACCGTTTGGTAACCACTGACTTAAGGGATCATTATCTGAGATCTAGACTAAAACGATTTTCGATATACCCGAAAGGCCAATAATTGGGAATCACTCTATGGATTTGATAATAAGTCAGTGTTATGTCTTCTTTGGTTTAATTCACGCCCACTAAGCTAAGATGCTGAAAGTATTTAACACATTTAGTGCATGGCGTACAACTTTATAGAGATAGAGAGGGTGTTATATAGAATTAAAAACGCGCCAGCCTTGAGATTATCAATGGCCAGCAAAATAGTTTACGCAAAAAAAGCTAACATTTAATGGAACTTTATACAGAAATGGGTTATTATTATTATTATTATTATTATTATTTTTCTTTGATTTGATTATGGACACATTTCTTCCAAGTCCTATGGAAAGACCTAAGGTCGAAATAGGATCATGACATTTTGTTATGGCCAATTAAAATTTTTTTATTTTTTTTTTTTTTTTTTTTTTTTTTTTATCTCTGATGAAGAGAATTGTACCCGTGAGACATTTTTTTTTTATTTTCTTTAGTGCATGTGCTTCCTGAATTAAGACAATTTTCTGTTGGAATCTTTCTAATCAATCCGAAGGTTCAATTAAGGAGGGTTTTTTGATGTGTTGTTTTGTTGGATTTTTTTGCTTTTTTAGATAAGAGAGTTATCGATGCTAATGTTCTGACTTTTAAATTCGGTTTTCAATTTTAACATTTTTTCATTTCAGGCGACCCAGAGAAGAAAATATCTGGGAACCACTAGTGTAAGAAGTCAAAGGTTTATTGAGGCAATAGGAGATAATTCCCAAGAGTTGCACAGATTTTCTATGTACATGGAAGATTAGGAAATGCGAAAAAATTAAAGTAGGGGAAAATACCAGACATTTTCTTTTCTGAAATCTGGAATTCATTCTATTTGTTCATTTATTTCAAAGTGGATTGGCATGCCTAGAGTCTTCAATTTACTTGTTCTTCCTCTGTCAATATGGAAGGCGTAATTCTAGCAGGAAGATTTCAAAAGACGTTATAATTTTTTTGCCTAAATTATTTTCCCAAAGTCTTTGAACAAAGCATTGAAATTGATGTAAGTATAGGCGACTAAAAAAGAAAACCGATTTTTATATTCATTTGGGAAAAAAAAGAACATCCTGAGATTATTTATTTTATTGTTCATCTGGGAATAATTTGTCACATTTTCCATGATGCCTTTTGGATCCACATTTAATTGATATAAAATAGCTGTGAACAATAATATACATGAACATCAATGTCTGTTAAGATGTCTACTAATGAATGTTTCTGAACATGGCTGTAATATACCAAGAACTAAATAAATAAAGCCTTAAAACAGTTTCTGATTTAGCTCCAGATGCTCGCAACCATTTCATTGAGTATTAACTTTATCAACAGGTTGCGGTTAGGTTTTTTGCACGTTCTGGATTTTCGATTATAATAGGTTTGTCCTTGCCAGCGTTTTTCATCTGTTCAGGGGCTTTATATATGGCTTTATATTTTATATATCTTTTTGCTGCAATAGTTGGTTCTTGTTTTGCTTTTTGATTTACTCCAGATTCCTGTTCTACTTAAATGTAAATGTTGTTTTTATTTAATAGTAGGCTTTTTCTTTTTTTATTATTGAATATTTTTTTCTTTCGTTTGTTCATGTTGTTTCATTCCTAATTTTATCATCCACCAATTTGTTTGATTTCCATTACAAGTTAAGCCAATAGTTGTTGTCTTATGACAATTCTAGCTGAATTTTAATATATATATAATTAATTTTCTATATGTTCAATATGGAATATATCGATATAAAGAATTCTGTTTAGTGGTTCCAACGAGAGAATTTTATTTATATAAAGAAAATTGGATTAAACGTTTTTGGTGGTAATGTGGATTTAAGAAAAAAATTAATTATTTTTAATAATTTCCGACACGTGTTTCCTGGTTTCACCAACCGTCTTTCAGGTGAAAGTGGAATTTCTACATATTATTAAAAATAATTAACCGAAATTATGTTCAAACAATATTCTCGATATAACATTTTTGTTCAATAAATCCACATTTCAAGAAAAAACGTTTGGCACCACAATCTTTTAATATATATATATATATATATATATATATATATATATATATATATATATATATATATATTTATATATACATTTTTTTTTATGTTTAACGTTGTTATTTATAGATACAAGTATTTAAGCAAATGCTCTCTTTTATGATAAACAGTATTAAATAACATTTACCGGCCTGAATGTCGAAATTTTGGTAGAAAATATTCGTTCTTTGACAGGACTATGAAAATTTCTCGGACATTCAGGCCCGGTAAAATGTTATTTAATACTGTTTATCATAAACAAACAAAAAACTTGTATCTATAAATAAAACGTTAAAAATAAAAAAAAAAAAAAAAAAAATGTCTTTAATAAATAAATTATCGGACCTTGTCCATTTCTTTTTATATATATATATATATATATATATATATATATATATATAGATATATAGATAGATAGATAGATAGATAGATAGATAGAGATAGATTAAATACAGATGAAATTTAACACTGGATCCGACAGAATGTTAAGATAAAGCACAAATAGGAAATGTTCATGAATTTAACATGTTTTACTTTTATTAAAACTTCATCAGAGAATAAGATATGGAGTAAGAGTAGAAATCATTTCTTTCTTCATTTTCTCCATATCTCTTTAAGGGACTTTAGTAATGGTAAGCTTTTCGCATAACAGCAATTGATAAGTTCTTTGATACATTTCTCTGTTGTGTGCCTCTATTTCTTTTTTCTTCGTTGCCATACTAGGCGTCTCTGAGGTCAAAAGTTAAAATCTTACTCATGTTAGATGTCCACATCTATTTGAATTGGCCGCCACCTTTCTTTGCTTAAACTTTTGCTTGCGCCAGGAACTTTTATTTGAGACATCGTGTTTCGCCCACAAATATAATTGAAGAGAAATGATTAGATTTTTTTTTTTTTTTTTTTGTTGACAAAACATTACGCAAGAAAGGGTATATTTGTCAGGTGCAAAACGCACCTTTGTGTAGACGACAGCTTTCTGTGTGCAATGAGAAACTAAATCCCCGAAGACACTAACTTACTCAAAACTATCTTCCTTATTAAGAGCAATGAAAAAGAGAGTAAAGGAATATAGTGAATAGAGAGAAATGACTAAAAGAGAGACACAGAGAACTGATTAAAACTACGGTCAAATGTACTAAAAAAACTGAGCCTATTTTAAAATAATTTAATGAAGACTGTATTACACAGTATTATAATCAGCTCTACTCAAATGTGACTCAATCTAAAACAATTCGAATTTTGAGGTAATGCTTTCTCCATCATTGCGGTTGTCAGTGGATAGAAAAAAATTGTTTATAGTTACGTTGTTCTGGAATTGTCATCAATGGTCAGTTGAACTTGTTTTGTTTCAATAAATGTTAACGATATTGTTGTGTAAAAAAAAAAGAAAAAAATATGTAAAGAATTCACAAGTGCTTGCAATAATAAATTGAGTACTAAATTACTAATGCCACTGTAAGAACCGAATACATTTAGATTTTAAATTTATCAATGGACAGAATCATAATAATTAAGTCATATTCTAATTTTGATGTCAGGGTTGCTTTCTTCAGTTATATAATGTTTTTTTTATGTTTAATTGCTCATATGTTATTTATTTCCTATATTTTTTCATTTATACGTTCATATCTTTATATTGTTTATTTATTACTTTTTAAATAAGAAAATGGACGGCTACATTATTGTTTACATGCAAAAATGGACGACTACTTAATTTTGCCAGCAGTCATTAAAGAAAGATATTTTGGGGCTGATAATTTTAGTTTAGGGATGAAGATTGGCAGGGTTTGAAATTTTTGAAATTTTAATATATATATAATATATATATATATATAATACAGCAGAAACAGTCTGAGGATGACTATATATATATATATATATATATATATATATATATATATATATATATATATATATGAGATGATATATATATATATATATATATATATATATATATATATATATATATATATATATATATATATGCAACGTACTTACGGGAAAGTGGTCAATATCAGTGATAGAGCTAATATAGTTGTCAGTTGTGTGGATATGAGTTTTAAACCCTGAGTTTCATGCTTTTTCGATCATCATCGTTTGTTTGAGGATCGAAAAAGCGTGAAACCCAGGCTCTGACTTATATCCATACAAATGAAATATATATATATTCTGTTTTAAGTTTTTTTTATGGATAAAATTGTTTTAATTAAACGGTATTAATTACAATTTTTAAAAATACATTAAATAAAATGCTTAGGAGAAGAACCTTGTCAGTTGTCCTTAACGAAACCTCTAGAAAAGAAGGATTGCAAAAAAACAAGATTGTCATATATATATATATATATATATATATATATATAGTCGCAGCTATTGAGAAATTTTATCCATAAATATAGCATACTACATATATATATATATATATATAAATATATATATATATATATATATATATATATATATATATATATATATAATGCAGCTATTGAGAAATTTTATCCATAAATATAGTATACTATATATATATATATGCATGATACTATATCTCGAGATGAACTCAATAATTCATACTTTTCTTGTTACACTTATAAATAAAGAGTATTTAAATTTACGCTCAGGGTATCGTCGGGGTTTTTTAGAATCATGAATATTAAAATTAACTACCATGAAAATCCAAAGAATCCATATAAAGATTCATGACATTTGCAGAAGGCAAAATTCCAGTCTCCTTTCCGGAACACATTCAAAAAATCATTTAAAAATGGAAAATAATAAAAATAATAATAATAATAATAATAATAATAATAATAAGAAGAAGAAGAAGAAGAAGAAGATATGGAATGTCTAGCATATGAATAAGAAAAAAAAAAAGGAATACTTGAAATATTCTATAAGAGAAATAATCAACGTCGGCGAAATGCTAGCTGATGGGGCTGGGGTAAATAGACTAACTTTCAAGAACCCATGGGAAATTACCTTTCCTCTAGTACCAAAACGGAATATGCCCAAACTGAACAGTCTGAAAGAAAGACAAAGCGATAATGCCTTTCTTTGTTGTCTTTTCTATGCACCTATATTCACCCCATCTGCTTTTACTTACTCGCCATTTTCTCATCAAATATAAGAGTCCCTTGATGTCCTGAAGCGACAACAGCGGTCAGCAGCTGCGTTAAGAGTAATTTCCTTTCTTTTCACACCTTACTCTATCTTTATCTCTCGAGTTGTTCTATTCACATATCCCTTTCCTTCTCTTTTTTTTTCATTTGTTTAACTTTTTTGTCATATTAATCTTCATTTTTCATGTGGCTCTATTTCTTACTGTCACTTTTCTCTTTCTCTCTCTCTTTTTTTCTCTCTCTCTCTCTCTTTCCCCCTCTCTCTGATCTACTTACTTCTTTCTTTCACTCCCTCGTTGTTCTGTCGTCATTCTCAATTTTCATTTTCTCCCTCTGCTCGATCTTACTCTATCCATATTGCATTTTAAAAATGTAGAAGTGAGCTAGATTTGTAATGGAACATCGCAGAAATCAGCCCAGACAATTTTTCTCTCCAGAATCTATCTTAACAATCTATAAGTCTATCATTCCTCCATGCTTATAATATGTCACATATGCAATTTATATTTACATTCAGCTCAATGATTAAATCTAAAGAAGAATGAGCAATATTAATGGTCCTTATCTGATAACTCGGCTTTAGTCACATACGAATCGCCGTAAGGTTACCTATCTGTGCCTTTTCTATAAATACTTGCAGGGTAATTGTTCGGATGATTTCTTCGCTTTGGTATCTAGACTTTTTGAATTTAAGCAGACTACTAGACTGGGGTTAAGATAGCATTAGTTAACAGTTGAGCTGGCTAGATGTAACCGTAAGTTCTATGTTAACAGTTTATTCTCTCGCACTTCTTCCTTGGGGATCTCTCTTCCGACACCATGCTTTTAAGCCAATCTTAATCTGCGATAATTTAAATGCAATGTCAATAGGTATCTATTGTCTCCCTGATCAATCTTTTCTCTTCCCGCTCATTACTCATGTTTCTGTTCCTAATTCTTCCACACCTTGTAACCTCTTGTGTTTTAATGGTTTTATTACCTACCTTGCTTGGGATAATACCTATTAAAAGAAAACAACGAATTCAAATACTGTTATGGGAACTTACCCATAATAATAATGGACTATTCCTGACATTATAAATACTGCGCCTCTCAAGAGGTATATGGAGATTGTAAGACGAGGAGAGATAATTGAGAGCATATTGTAAGGACATTGGAATAGTGATACTTGTCGAGACGACATAGTTCACTCTAACCCAATCTAATACTTCTATTCTTTGTATTATATTTCTGTTGTAATATATCTTTGTATTCCATATCTGTGTTCGTGTTATTTTTTTCATTGGTTCTAAACTTGGACCATCACCGTGGTACAAGGAACTTGGACCATAACAAATACTATTTTTCTTTTTTTCTTATTTTCGACTCGCCTTAGTACCCTTGGGAAATCATGATCGTCTTCATCGACGCCATCAACGTCAACGTCATCATCCGTACAACTGGTCCTGATCGGAAGGTTCCTTCTCAGTGATATTGTCAGCGCATTTTCCCTCTACCTGACTCTTATTTTGCTTAAGTCAGAAAGCTTTTTGGCTCATCTGACATGTCCATAATAACTTTATCTTTTATCGGTGAGCAGTAAGTTCCGCTCAAAGAGCTTGTTTGCGCGAATCACTGCTCTGTGTAACCGATTTCTAAGAAAAAGTTTTCCCGATCCCTGCAATCTTAACCTGTTCAAGTTTAGGATTAACCGTTATCTTCCTCTCTTATCTGTATAAGCTACCCCTTAACGTAACTCGCTACCTCCAGTGACCTACTTGTACAGGTGGACCTTATAAAAAACAAAAGAGATCCAATTAATTAAAAGTGGAAGCGTTGATTTCATGGTTTTTCTACTTTTACAGGTAAACCTTTGTTGTAATGGAATGTTCTACTCTCCCTATTACCTATTGTGGACGGACTATATCAGTAAATATATATAGTGTGCAAAGGACATACCTGAGTCTGGCTCCGGAAGTGCTAGCCGATTCCCTGTCTTTCAGTAGTGTATTCTCTTTTAAAATAAACATCTCTTTCTTCCATCTACGTCCGTGTTGCTGTTCTTTTGACACGAGTACCACCTTTGTCTGTTTGTAACCTTCTTTAAGGATACAGCAAAAACATTATCCATACTCAACTATAACCCTTTACGGAGTGATCACTCTGCTACACAAGCACCCACTGTTTCATTATCATCAGCTTCCTGCATACTTGCTTTTGCTGAAATTTATCTCGAAGGTAAGGCTGAAAAATAAACTTCTATTCGTCTATATGCTTTTTTATACCAGGACGTAGACGGCAATTTCTCTCCAAAATTTACTTATCTCCTTAATATCACGCCAATTACACGCTGTTTCCTTCTGTCCCACTCACCTTCACTGTGTGGAGTGAGTGTTAAATTCACCAAGCCTTCTTATTAATTTTCAACTAGCTTTTACTGGTCCTAATATCAAGTGTCTCTTAGACTATCATTTTCTTTAAAACTTATTTATACGCATATTATTCTCATCATCCTTCTGTAGAACAATGTGTTACTTCGAGTCTTCTCTTCATCTGTGAAGTAATTGAAAATTTCTCCAATATTACGGCAATCATCGATTACCACCTTTGTCTGTTTGTAACCTCTTTAAGGATACAAACTTATATAAAAGATAAACAAAAAAAAAAAGAGAGCAAAATAATTAAGAGAGGAAGAGTTGATTTCATGCCTTTCCTAAGAGAATTTGAACAAAAATGAATGCAAGAGATTAAACCGAAATTTGAACCCGTCCCGCTGATTGCATTTTTCGCGCCAGTAACTGTTAAACTGAATGTAAAAATGGTACAGGCGCACTAACTTATTTTTCACATTAGATATTGAGCACATATCAGACAAGTGGCATTTTAGTAAATAGTTTTTTTTTTTCTTTCTCATTGTTTCTATGCATAAGTGTATAAAATCATTTACCATAGATTATTTCATCGGATTTACATCTCTCGTATGATAACATTATTCTGTCAATAACGATTACATCAGTTTCTGACAAGCGAAAATCAATTTTTTATGATTTACAATGTACAATATGTAAAGTGCGTCCCGAAAATTGCGAGCGTAAAAGAAAGTTGAAAATTGTGTGAAATTCCGTGGCTAAATAATCAATTTTAACTTTGTTAGCTAAAGATGCGATGATCATTTTGTTAATTTTCATATATACACAACACGGTGAGTGAAAGTCCAAAACACGCCAGGAGTGAGCTACTAAAATTTTTTCGCAATATTTAAGTTCCAAATGTTTACCTGCTGATTTCTAAACCACGAATCTGGAATTAGTATTTTGTATGTGTTTCATATCAGAAAATAATTACTTGATCAATATTAATAATTAATGTGTGAAACATCTGTGAACATTTCATGGTTTTTCTATTTAAATATTCTGATTAATCATAATTCTTAAGTTAATGAATGAGATTTCCTTAGAAAAGAGTAAATAGAATTTTGCTCTTTATAGTCGAATGGTAAGGCAAACAAGATATAAACTGTGGTTTCGCACACGGAGGAGAACGCAGGTTCGATTCTTTACCGATAGTAAATTTTCTTTATTACGAATTCTCGAGTTCCCAGACTGAAAAGATGTAATGCACACTGTTTACAACAACAATGGAGCGGCTGTTACAAATAGGTGTATCCACTATAATAAATATTAATCTTTTTATTTATTTTATTATTATTATTATTATTATTATTATTATTATTTATTATATATATATATATATATATATATATATATATATATATATATATATATATGTGTGTGTGTGTGTGTGTGTGTTATAAAAAGAAAGATATATAATCCGGTGTTCTTATTGATATTTTTTATTTTTACTAAATAGTGCTCAAGGTAAATTTACAGAGCTTAAATATTATTATAAATTAACTGATTCAAAATATGGTTTATTCGTTACACAGTAATAAACATGTTTAAAAAAAACGAAGCTAAAAACTTCAAATTTAATTATATAATTAATGAAAGAGAACTAATACTTTTAATTAAATTATATATTTATATATATTTATATAAATACAGTTGTGCATGAACCTTGGCCTCAATGTTATATATTCGTACATATACATTTTCAGTTCCATGATATCAAAACCTGCGCATAAAAAATATATAAAAGTTCTCAATATATATATATATATATATATATATATATATATATATATATATATATATATATATATATATAAGTTGTTTTGCGTCAACATTCATTTCAATCGGATATATTTGTGCATATAAGTTTTCAGTTCCATGATATCAGAACATGCGTATTTTTTTTTTTGTAAATATACAATAAGTTTATACATAAAAATATGTTGTGATGCATTTCTTAAGTAAAGTAGTATCCACTGACGTAAGAGTGAATGGAAGTTTTAGTGTATTTTTATATATTTAAATAAATGCACCGTTGATATCACGCGTTACGCAAATATCTGCTTAACCTACAATTGGCACTGTGGGACTTAAAAGCCTTACTTCTTGTGTGAGTTAGCGTTTCAAGTTAGCTACCAAATCGAGCTATGAGTTCATCGATGACATTAAATCACAATTCACATCCGACTTGCTCTCCTTTTCATGAAGCCATTAGTCAGTCCGCACAACTGCAAAAAGAACGAGGGAAATTTAAAACTAGTATTTAATAAACTTATACAAAACGCACAACTATGCATATATATATATATATATATATATATATATATATATATATATATATATATATATATATGTGTGTGTGTGTGTGTGTGTGTGTGTGTGTATAGGATGTTTTCTTAAAGTAGCTGAAGATGAGAGATATGCGAGCATTATAAATGTGTACTTCTATTAGAAAATACGAGATATAATACATTCAGTAAAGCCTTGCCTTATATGTCACGTGGCAAATTCAAATTACAGATGTGTGAATTGGTAGTCTTGTGAAACCCTGATAGTTTAATGTTCTCGTGTAAAAATACGCCATATTCAAGCCCAAAACTTGACACATGTAAATTTTTTTCTATATTTATAAAATACGTACATTACGATAATGAACAACGACAGCAACAACAATAATAATAACAACAACAACAACAATAATAATAATAATAATAATAATAAGAAGAAGAAGAAGAAGAAGAAGAAGAAGAAGAAAATTGTCCTTGATATGACGATAAGCTAGATCCGGTAGCAAGGTCTCTGATCGGGAGATTGGAGCGTGGAACGGCTTCTTAACAGCATTTAGTGTTTTCGGCATTAAATGACCCATATGGAGCTGATATGACGCTAAAAAAAACGAACAGACAAGAAGAACGGTATTTTTCGTTGTGCCCACATCGCTACCAAATATGACACAACTTCGAGGTTTAATGTGAGTTTACCAGCAATACCGTGGAAGAATTGTTCAAGCCCGTTCAGCCCTTTTCCCTTTCAGACGCCAACCCTCTCCTAAAGGAGAGGTACTGATTGCGGGAGGATGCTCTCTGGGGCTTGAGCTTAATAATAATTTGATTTTTTTTCCGGTAAATTTGCCAAGGAAGTATGAAAAGAGTTATTAAGTGTAGTTTACATGTGGCACAAGGCAGAAAATAGGGAGCTTCCAGTGAGAACTAAACTCCCTACGCAATCGTAATTGATTCAGCGAGACATGTTTGCTGACCATTGCATCACGTCGATGATCTGGGAATAATAATAATAATAATAATAATAATATTAATAATAATCCATAATCTACCCTACATAACTATATGTCTACCATTCGTCCATGCTTAGAATATTGCTGGCACATATGGTCTTGTTTTTCTGATATATATCTAATGATTCTTTATAAAATCCAAAGAAGAATCAGTAATATTATTGGTCCTGATCTGGCTGCTCGGATTCAGTCACTTACTCACTGCTGTAAGGTTGCCTCTTTATGACTTTTTTTAAATAACTACTTTCTTGGTAATTGTTTAGATGAGTTCTTCGTTATGGTACCTAGTTAGTATGAATTTAAGTGCTCTATTAGTCTGGAGTCAAGAGATCATCAATTTACATTTGAGCTGGCTGTAGAGGAAAGTTCGATGATAATAGTCTCTTTTCTCGCACTTCTTGCTTGTTAATCGGTTGCTACTGTCCTCCTGATTGATTTTCCTCTGTTTTCGCCCCTTAGTAATGTTTCTGTTTTCTAATTCTTCCACACCCAGAACCCTCCCCCCCTTGCGTCTTAGTAGTTTCACTCCTTTGCTTGGGATGAATTCGGTTAAAGAAGAAGAAGATTGTGTTAATTAACGGCGGGAAGTGGAGCGAGAATCTTAGCAAAAGGAAAAAGGCTTATTATGGCCATGTCGGAAGTTTGTGGAGAGCTATGATCGTCCATGTTCTGAAGGACACGGTAAATAGAAGAAGAAGAAGAAGAAGAAGAAGAAGAAGAAGAAGAAGAAGAAGAAGAAAGAGTAGTAGGATAAGAAGAAGGAGGAACAGAAGGAGAAGAAAAAAGGATGGGAAAAAAGATGAAGTATGAGGAGGAGGAGAAAATGAGGGGAGTACGAGTGGGAGAAGAAGTAGTAGTAGTAAGAAGAAAAGAAAGAAAGAAGAAGAAATTAGGAGAACAAGAAGAAGAAGAAGAAGAAGAAGAAGAAGAAGAAGAAGAAGAAGAAAGAGTAGTAGGATAAGAAGAAGGAGGAACAGAAGGAGAAGAAAAAAGGATGGGAAAGATGAAGTATGAGGAGGAGGAGAAAATGAGGAGTACGAGTAGGAGAAGAAGTAGTAGAAGTAAGAAGAAAAAGAAGAAGAAGAAGAAATTAGGAGGTGGAAGAAGAAGAAGAAGAAGAAGAAGAAGAAGAAGAAGAAGAAGAAGAAGAAATTGAAGATCTCTCATATTTCTCCAATATATGATAATTCTTCTTCTTATTATTATTATTATTATATGTGACGTGGCCCTTCAGGACGTGGGTGATCATGGCTCTCTGCAATTTCCTGTCTTTTTTAACTCTCCAAAAACAACGAAGTTATAAGTATTATTCATTTTGTAAAGACTTTTACTACGCCTTCTCATCCATGGCATTAAGCGACATTATTTTGGTGTCATAGGGTCTCCACCATTTTCAGCCTTCTGTTCCTTTCCTCATTACAACCTTTTTTTTTCACACTGTAAATCGTGTCATTAGTGTCGCTTTCAGATCGCTTTTTCTTTTTTCTTTTTCCTTTTTTTGTTTTATTGGCGCGTGTTTATACAGTGTCAAGGGCCAGAAGCGTCAGCGGGGATCCAAATTTGAATTCTCTCTTTCAGCAAGCACACCATTTACAGTTATAATTTGGCACCAAGAATTATAGACCTATTTGGGGGTTCCTCCTGACACCGAAAAATTTATGAGAACATATTAGCTGTAACATTATAAGTAAAATCGCATCAAATAGTCTAGTTACTTTTCATGTTGAAAACAGTAGCTAATAATAAACGTTCCTCTTTTGACAAAGACATTAAGAATTATTTAGACTCAATTTCAAAATTACTTAGGGCAAATGCAACGATCACCTTTACACAATGGCAAATATAAGTACTGATATTCATATCGACGTCCTTGACAGAACTCTTGGATTAGTTATAACGAATTTACTATATGGGTTAAAGAAAACTGATGATAGAATAAGCTGTGCTATGGATAGTTTTCCACAACACCGCAAATTGCTGCAAAACCAAAATTTTAATCTAAAAGCTCTAGACATGCACATAAACAGCTTCGTCAGATCGAGGCTCTCATATGGCTGCAATGTATGGTGCCAAACTCGTTCAAAAATACTGGAAATGTCAGCTTCCTTCATGCCTTGTAGACTGTGGTTATATTTTCACACACACACAAAAAAAAACAGTAAAATAACAGTAACCATATCAGTTGAGGAAATTAAACAGTTGCAACAACTAAAATGTATAGCACGTATAATTTGTAGATTAAATACTGACATAATCAAAATGTTGATATTCCACACTACATTAAACAAAAGGTGAGGAAGGAAAGCTTGCGTCAATCCTCAAAAGAGCAAAAACTGTTAGTGAGCTGGAGAAAACTCTTTGGTTGTTTCTAACTGCCGGTCCTGGGGTTGGAGATAAGCTACGTCCGAGAGCAAGGCCTCTTAATTGCTGATATTCCCAGGTCCACCCTGACCAGCGTTGATAGCACCTGTTAGTGTCCCAAATATGTGTAAATCGTTAGACTCCAATCTGGGGTCAAAACACTATGTAATAAAAATAGGTTTTAATACCAGAAATACTTTGTGAAAAAATCAGCAATATTTGAAAAAATAAAGATATTACCAGCTATACATTTTTGAAGAAAAAATATTACCAGAAATAAAAATTTTGTCGGCATTAAATAAGCCATTGAGATTGATATGCCGTAAAACAAACCAAACTAAAACAAACCAATCCCCAAGTGGCGCATATATACTTTGGGGGAACTGAAGATTCAACATTTATTTAGGTTCCTTCCCAATCAGCAAAAATAATGTGATACCAAAGAAGATCCTATCCTATAGACATTCCCGCTCTAGCAATGACGCCGATGATATTGGTAAAATGGCCGACAACGTGAGGTCATTGAAATTTGCCTAAACATATCTGGGTAGAAAGCCGGCGCGGTATTCAATCAAGCATAGCATTGTCCTTGGCAAGGAGACCTGACGAAGCCCATCTCTCTCCAGTTCAAAACCACAGTCGATATCCTTCGATTTGACGGTTCGCTTTGTTCTCGGATACTAAGGCGGAGGATTCCATCGTGGTGATGGGGAACCTCTGCGCAGCTGCGAAGTGAACATATAACCACACCTGGCCACGGGACTGAGAATGACGACAACGACGACGACGACGATGATGATGATGATGATGATGATGATGATGTTGTTGATGATGATGATGATGATGAAAATAATTACAAATTAAATAACTATTATTAAAAGGTACAAAATAGAAGTAATATTAATATCTTATTATTGTCCATATTTTTCCCAGTAAATTTAGTTAATTTTCCCGCAAAATCTCAGAATAATTAACAGGAGTACCTACAAAATTCTCTTGAAGCATTTCGAGAGGTTAATGAATATTTAATCAGATGGGTAGGTGATTTGAATGGCGGCGGGGGTCGGGAGCGTTTGGCAATGACCTAAGTAAGGGGAACCACAATCTTTGATAAGATTAAAAAAAAAAAAAAAAATTCCAACCTCTGCCTTAACCGGGCCGATAAACACGTCAGCATAATTTCCATCACCCCCTCCATACTCCTTAGTTTCTAGTGTCTTAAATTGGTAACAAAGAGATTATACATGTTATCACTGGGCACAAGGTCATCACGCAGCTTACGGGGGAATCTGACTGTGGAAAGATCTTAATCGCTAGGCGTCCTACTTTCAAGATTGCTCATAGCTTCTCTGAAGTACATTATATGATAATGGTTTCTTATTTTGCATCTCGCCTTATTCATTCAACGTTCCTGATTTCAGTGCGATTTCTTCTGCATTCATTTTAGCGTTTTCTCTTCTTCAAATCTGCTTATCAATCGAATTGTTTCTTACTTCGATTCGATTGGCATTTAATCTATCTATCTAGCTAGCTATGTTTCAATACGCTAATAAATATTACAATATGTCCTCCATATCTATCTATCTATCTATCTGTCAGTCTATCTATCTATCTATCTATCTATCTATCTATCTATATATATATATATATATATATATATATATATATATCTTTCTTTCTCCTTTCAAATGTTTATTTTGATTCCTTTTCTTTTCCTTCGACTTTTCTGATTTTTCTTTTCAATATCTCTTTCCATTTTACTCTTTGTCATTTCATTTCCTTTCTTCTCCTAAAGGTTTCTTTTGATTCCCTCTTTGCTAACACTTTTCTTTTCTTCGCCCCACCCCCCATGTTACCCCCACCGACAGTGCTCCATCTGGGTTTACTCTATGCATTTCATTAAACCTTTTACGTGCACAGCTAATACGATTTCACCGATTGTCTATCCCTTCTTAATTAGTGTTTCATAGCATCCTTTGACTGTGTCAAATGAAGATAAACTCTGAACTTAGCGACAAAAAAAAACATTCAAGTCTCAGGTCACTAGGTCAAACTAGGGATTGAATGGGATCAAGAGATGTAGATTTTTTGGACGTAAGCCCCCCAATGGCCTACATTGGTCATTGGCTTCAGGCTATAGACCAGGTAAAAAATAAATAAATAAATAAATAAAATATCTGAACGAAGGCTTTTCAAAGCAGGCATTCAATTAATAGTTATTTGCTAATCGTTCACTTCATAATTGTTAATCGAAATTCTTGAAGTTACAACAAGAAGATTCTATAATGTATTATTTAGCCCTAACCAACGACTATTCTCAGTCTTTCATGTTCGAATTCCAGCCGAATCCATTCCATTACATATTCTGGGGAAATGTATGAATCCACTTTTTCTCCATGGGTAAATAGCAGGACAGATCGGGTTCTATAGCCTTGGATAGCAACTGGTCTACCGCAGAATGAAACGGCAACCTACTGCAGGAAAAAATCTGCCACGTTAGTCATGTATCAAAAGATATATGATCACCTACGCTGGTATCACGCATGGCACATAACTGATTGGGTATAACTATCAGTTATATGAGTTATTATGGCTCTCCATATCTTCCTATCTTTTGTTAGATTAAATAATTTCTGATCGTTTGCCATCACTTGTCTTTCTTTTATTTCTCTCTATTTTCCCTATTTCTCATAAAGATATCGGATTGTATTCCAAAATATAACTTCAACAAAACTACACCATAAAACACACATATCACCGCCTCTAGTAATCATGTCCCCACAAACATGTATGTACACATAAGCTGAGTATCATCTACCATGTATTCAATTGCGAGAGCAGAATAACATATATAATATTTTATTGCTTCAAAACACCCAAAGAAAACTTAATTTTCGGTATTAAATAACCCATGAGGAGGTGGTATGCCGTTAAACAAACAATTCAACCAATCGAGGCCAACATCTAACGGCGATATAGAATAACCCATAGAGATGTTGATATGCCACTAAGTAAAATCAACCTAACAACCAACCTAACAACCAACATGAAAGAACTCCTTCACGACATTAATCCATATAATCCTACAATTTCTGAAAAATAGCAAACTGTATTCAAAATGTAACTTAATACAACAAAACTACAATATAAAATGCATATATAAACGTCTCTAGTAATTATGTCTACATTTAACGTGAGAGGATTAAATTATTTTTTGAAATCATTTCTCAGTTTATAGACCAAATTCTGCAAAATTTTAATGCTACTCTATGAGGAACTATTCTGAGAGGATTTCTGCTTCACCATTTTCTGTGGAATAAACGCAGCCGCCATTTTCTTTTTCTTTTTTTACTCTTGATAAATACATTCTTATAGAATTTTGAGGCTCTTGCTAAATTATTCAAGCCTCAGATAATATATCCGAATCTAAATAATACTAAATAAATTCTACTTGTCACGTGAATTTTGATAGATCGTTTCCCGAGAATAGTGCGCGCGTCTAATTCGAGTCTTAATACTCTAAAGGAGAATTTCTTTGCTCCTATCTTCAAATGGCTAGAAAGGAAGATGACATGTGTATAAAACAAATTTGAAAGCATATGTTTGAATAAAATAAGTCAAGAAAAAGAAATGAAAAGGGGGAAGAAGAGAAAGAAAAAGCCTGAACATTCTAAAGAGATGGGGCGATTCAACAAACTGATCTCGTTCATTTATTTGCATAGATATTAAGATACACAGATCCCATAGCCGATAACGAACTGGCTGTTTTCGTGATAATATCTAAAATAAACAAATTCGGAAAATGAAAGCAATAAAATTAAATAGAAATATAAAGTTAGAAATGAAAAAAAAAAATATATATACACATACAAGTAAAAAAAGAAAAGAAAACAAAAAAAACAAAATCTGGAAACATGAATATTAAAGAAATCTACTGAAGAATAGTACGTGCTTGTTACGCAGAAACGTCTCACATGAAGTTAAGGAAACAGATATAAACAACAATTGTATTTCATCGTTCACAGAACACTAGATAACGGGATTTTAATTAGATATTTCGTTGTATTCGTTCTCTGTGAGCCGTGTCTCTGCAGGACGTTGGGGATTATGGCTCTCTCGGAAATTTTCTGTCCTTTGTAGCTCTTGATAAATTTAGTCCTTTTGTTGTATCGTCTTAATACCGTTCCACCAACCATTTACAAAAACCTTGAAAGGTAGATTATACGCTATCGTTCACCGCTCAGTATGTCCAGTAAGAGTCTACGATAAATACCACGCAACTATCTATCTATCTATCTATCTATCTATCTATCTATCTATCTATCTATCTATCTATCTCAGTCTATCATCTCATCTATCTATCTATCCATCTATCTATCTATCTATCTATTTATCTATCTCAGTCTGCATCTATTCATCTATCTATCTATCATCTATCTATCTATCTATCTATCTATCTGCATCTATCTATCTATTTCTATCTATCTATCTATCTCATCTATCTATCTATTCATCTATCTATCTATCTATCTATCTATCTATCTATCTATCTATCTCAGTCTGCTTCTATCTATCTATCTATCTATCTATCTATCTATCTCAGTCTGCTTCTATCTATCTATCTATCTATCTATCTATCTATCTCAGTCTGTCTCTATCTATCTATCTCAGTCTGTATCTATCTATCTATCTATCTATCTATCTATCTATATCTATCTATCTATCTATCTATGTCTTTTCAGATCTATCTATCTGCCTGAATTTGATCATTTCTATTTATCTGCAGTGGCTAAAGTTTCGGGAGAATAGCCACTATACGATGCATACAGCTCATGATTAAACATATTAGGTGTCCGTTGTCTGTTATATTTAAAAATATATATTTGAATATACATATACATATATGTGGGGGCACGGTGGAGTAATGGATATCGGCTTGGATTGAGGAATCGGTGAGCCGCGTTCGAATTCCAGTCGAATCCATTACGTTCACTTACGTGCTAATACTCTTGGGAAAGGTATGAATCATCTTCTTCTCCCTCCAGCTATGGGTAAATAGCAGGACAGACTGGGTTCTCTAGACTTGGATAGCAACTGGTCTAGGAGAAGGACGACTCTGAAATCAAAACCTGCGCAGGGTCGTTTGGGGGACCTTGTGGCAATTAGTGCACCAGGTCTCTGTATTCGGCCCTTCAAAAAGTGTGGCTGGTCCTGCACGAAACGTTCACCATTATAATCAATTCTCATGTGTCGTTGTCGGGCTGTCGGTTTCCTAGGAACTGATCTGCTTCACCCTCGTACGTCGGATTTGACGGAAGAGTCGAGCGATATATATATATGAGATAAAATTATCTTTTTTAGAGAAATATTAGAAAAAAATATAAAAATAAACCCTCTCTAAAGTCGACCATGTCTCTCACACCACTCCTCGCTAAACTCTCTGTTAAATTACATAAACATAATACTACACGCCAAAAGTGTGAATTTTCATTTCATCTTTCTTTTCATTTTTGGAAGTGTTATCTGATGATCCAGCGTCCCTTAAAAGGGCTCTTGTGAAATAAATTGTTATAATGCAACCTTAAATTGGCCTGTTTTTCTTTAAATTATTAGCTCTGGATTTACATTGAGCTCTCAGGATTTCATCTTCCTCAGGACTACCCATACAGATTACCAAATTTTTCATAACTTATATATATATATATATATATATATATATATATATATATATATATATATATATATATATACGTGTGTATGTCTCTCTCTCACTCTGTGTCCGTATGTGTGTGTGTATGTGCGCATCTTCTGAGAGATATACTGGTGAACTTAGGTATAAATTTTATTCACATCATCTTCCGAAAAATAAATTGATCTCGTCGCTTCTCGTATGCAGAGAAGATACAAAGATAAGAAAAAAAAAATTAGATAGGAACGGAGACAAGAAAAAACAAAGATGAACAAAGATATAAAGAAAAATGATATTTTGGGAAGAAAACATTGTCCAGGAAGAGAAAAAACACCATGTGCGCCGGTGGGGATGGCAAGAAATAAATTTTATAAGCCCCTCGGCAAACAAACACGATAAAGACAAAAATAATACTAAAATAAGATTTAGAACATGTGACCCTCCTCATCTCAGGGTTTTTTTTTTTTAATTTCATTCTCATGCCTTGATCCAGTTTGGATTAAGGTCATAGAACCGGTTTTGGCTGGATAATCCCTGCTTGCATATGCTGCCCTCGGGGAAGATACAAATTTGACTGCGGTGAGAGAAGGAGCAATACTTCAGAATCTTATTTATTCATACCGTTTCTATGTAGGCCACGTGAGTCCAAATAAATTTACCCCAGTGGGTAGGGGTTGCGAATGCTGGAGTGGATAAATATGGAAGTTTATTATGGAAGAGTCTCTTCAGAAAATATTTATAAAAAATATTTTGAGTGCCTATGCGTTTCAAAGTTTGGATCAAGAAATAACAACAGTTGCTGATTGAAAAGACTTAGGATAAAAAAGAAAAAAAAAGTCTATTTGCCTAGTCTGCTTAATGACTAAAATCATGTTGGGTTTCTTTCTGGAATTGAAAGTATTACCAGCCCAAGAATGAGCAGTGATAGCTCAAGTTGATTTATAAATTATGCTCTCAAATTTGGGCTGTCATGACATCAGACACTAACAGTCAACGTCCGGATACTAACAGGTTACTTTTGAAATTCAACCTATTTGTAAAAACTACATTGCAAGATTTCAATAATTACCATTCTTCTCGTACAAAAGCACATACTTTAAAATATATTTTATAACACATATCCTATATATATATATATATATATATATATATATATATATATATATATATATATATATATATATAAATAAAGTTAATGGTCTCAGTTACCAAAGACCATAGAATTTTGCAGAAACAACTGATCTTTTAATTTTATATATATATATATATATATATATATATATATATATATATATATATGAAGAAATATGGTCTTTAGGTGTGCTATATTTATGGGATAAAAGTGCTCAATATCAAATATAGAGCATTGTGTAAATATAAAAGTGAATATTGAAGTCAACATTTAGAGGCGATAGGAGTTTTTCATGTTAGACGCAATCGACAGGCCTGACGATTGTGTCTATCATGAAACAGACTGTTGCCTCTAAGTGTTGACTTCTAATGTTCACTTTTATATATATATATATATATATATATATATATATATATATATATATATATTATAAAATAATTGATTTAAAAATATTTTTTCGCTACACAGATCTAACCATGTTTCAAAAATGGAAGCTAAAAGCCCCGAATTTAATTTTGTAATTAAATTAAAGACATTAGTTCCATTTCATCCGCAAGTGAATTTTGGAGTAACTTTTAAAATTACTGGATTTTAAATACACAGCCAAAACAAAATTCATGTTTCCAAGGTTACAGATAAATCTATTTTGCTAGACAAGTGGTATATATATATATATATATATATATATATATATATATATATATATATATATATATATATATATAAAAAATGTTGCATTGTTATATCTCATCAGGTTGGGAACATTGGAGGTAATGTTTCATCATAACAACCTGATGAAATGTCAAAATTTGACATCGAAACAAAAATCTATTTTTCTCCTGTTTACTTATATGTTCCAATGTAACAAATTATAATTATTTTGGTTTACTTTTGTATTGAGCCTTTTTTTAAATTAATGTTATGAACATTTTAATTTATATTTATATTCTTTTCGTCATTATTCTTGAATGAAATCTTTCCTGCCAACACTTTATCAAAACATGGACGTTGGCCAATAAAACAAAATAATTTAAACGCAATTGCAGAAATGGTGAATGAGGAGGGGAAACTGGAACACAATTAAAATAGATTTTAATTGTAAACAAATTCACGATTAAAAGAAGATAATAAAAGGTTCCAAAAAGTTTTTTCATAATCTTAATCTATCTATCTATCTATCTATCTATCTATCTATATATATATATATCTATATATATATATATATATATATATATAAAGGCTCAAACTCTAATATTCCATGGTTATAAAATAAAGCTTTTTTGAATTTATAGATCAGATGAATTGGATCGTAATTACGATTCCAATGTAATAAATTATAACCATGGAATATTAGAGTTTGAGCCGTTTATATTATATTCTTACTCTGTCTTGAGTTCTACCTGGATTCTATCCTCTTGGGAATATATATATATATATATATATATATATATATATATATATATATATATATATATATATATATGTTACCACTATCTATCTATCTATCTATATATATATATATATATATATATATATATATATATATATATATATATATATATTAACCGTTTATATGACGTTCTCTTCTGTGACATAAAATTGATCCGTCAATCGTAACAACGCCAGAATTAAAAACGAGTTGAGCAACAACACAGTGAACAATCTTTGAAAATGAATGGAATAACATTCAAAATTACTTAGGTTAAAAATAATATAAAATAAAATTGAATATGAAATTTGGCAAATTTACCGAAACATAATGCAAATTATTCGGAAATTTGAAAGACGTTCAGAGGTGCTACATTATTTATGAGCACAACTTCTGATCTTCACAGAGAGGACCCGCCAAGTCAAGGACATAGTTTTATTCTCTCTGTATTCCATTGGTAAGGAGGAAGTTACACCCAGAAAACTTCTTTCTCAGAATTGTTACTTTGTTCAATTGACTACCGAAAAGATACTTCCTGGTCACTACGATATTGAGCCATTTTTTTACGTTTAGTCTCAGACATTTTATCTACTACATAATAGACACTTCATCCCCACCTTACACATTTACAACAACTTCTTTCAGTAACCCTCTTCCTTGATTGGCTCTTGGGCGTTGTATTGGATTCGGCAATTAGTTGGAGGTTCGTCTTCAGCTGTGCACGTCGAACTCTAGGCCTCCGGGCTGAGAGGAACCCAGACGCAGCTATGCCGAAAGGCAGAGTCTCGTCTGGGGTGGTAGACAGCTACCCGACCCCGTGTATACGAGGAATTTTTGTCCACGCCTACGGGCTCGGATACCCCACGTTAAATTCGGCCTTGTGCCGCATCTGACCGCGTGGGGTGTTTGGGAAATATCCGTATTGGGTGAACAATAAAATTACATTCATATTGGTCTAATGCTTCCGTTTATAACTAAAAAGCGAACCACACTTGCTTTTTTACGAAAGACTACTTATATTTTTTATAAAGTGTAACCCGGATATAAGAGAGTTGTCAGGACCGGAGAAGAAGTCTCTTATATCCGGGTTTCTCTTATATCCGGGTTTGGTCGAATTTATATACATTAACACAGGCTCTAATTTGGGACCAGAGAAAATCTCTCTTATATCCGGGTTTCTCTTATATCCGGGTCTCTTATATCCGGGTTACACGCTATATATTTATAGACACTATCTTTATAGCGAAATAGTTTAATAGGTGGTGACAGACACGCTTGTGGTCCGGTTTACATTCGTCCCCGCTTGTTTTTATTGTTTGATTCATTTTCTGCGGCTTCTTTGTCGGTTATTTTAAAGCCAGAAAATATTCTTGACTTGTAATTTCTTTTTTAGGTATTGATAGTTAAGTGACACAAATCTTATCTATTTACCATAACTGGGAAGGGAGTGGTTGGTTCATGCCTTTCCCAAGGGTATTTCCACGTAATGAACATAATCATCTCCACGGAAATTAGAACTCGTCTCTCCAGTGAGCAATTCCGAGTCATTATCCATTGCACCATCCGCACATCCAAGGTTAAAACACTTGATATTCCCAAGCGGTTACCCAGCTAGGTACTGACTAAGCTCGTGCAAGGCGTAAAGGTTTATAGATTGTTTCCTGTTTACGATTGTGTTTCTGGTTCCGGTTATTGTCTTTCACACCAAGTAGTGTCTTAGTGGCATTATCGCCTTGCTTGAGGCGTATCTGATTAAAATGAAATGTTTGATTAATTTTCTTTATTTGAAGCTTTTTCACTTTAGGTATATTTATTTTGTTTTAATTTTTAGGGAAAAAGAATTGAATTAGCTGATATCAGCCTTCTTCTTGCCCAGAAACCGTCGCCCTGATAAACCTCTCTTAAATTGATTGCAAAAAAAAAAAAAGAAAAAAAGATCAGTGATAAACAGGCAAAATGATAAACATGTTTTGATACACCAGCATGAATTTCACTCCATTAATATTTCACTTTGCCCTTCTTTCATCTTATGGAAACAACCATCTACTTTAGACCCAATTAGAAGAACGTCGTGGTTATTGATATAAAAAAAATTAAAACCACTTAATGCTACCACAGTTCTTATTGGCTACATCTTTATCACTGTAAGCGTTAAGCATATCACCTTTGAGGCAGAGGAAATCTAGAACTACTGACAGATGTTTTTCAGAAATTTTACTTATCTAAGACAAATAATCGTTGGCTTCAGTCATTGCAAGTCTTTGAGGGATAAAAAAGATTTCATATTCCTAACCACTTTGGTGTCGCAAATTTGTCCGAAAAATTACCTTACAGAAAAAAAAAAGATATCTTTTTATCCTTTCCTCCTAAGCAAGGAAATAAAGTCACTAAGTAATGTAGCATACCTACGGACGATAACGAGTATGTCTTCATTCACATAAATGCAGTAGTAAATACTGTATGTTGGTCTGCAGTTGGAGATTCATCTCCAGCTGTGCTGCTTAAACTCTTGGCTTCCGGGCAGAGAAGATCCCCAGACGTGGCTATGTCGAAAGGTTTTGTCACGTCTTAGTAAACAGCTACCCAACCCCGTTTTATACGTGGTCTGTGGGAAATTTTTGGCCGAGCCTACGGGCTCGGATTAACCCGCATTAAACTCGGCCTTGTGCAACATCCTACCACGTTGGGCTGGTAAATATCGACTAGTTGGAATCTTTTTCAGCTGAGCTGGTCAAACCCTCTACCTCTGGGCAGAGAGGAACCCCAGACGAGGCTCTATCGAAGGGTAGTGGGTCGTCTCACGAAACAGTTACCCAACCTCGTTCTATACGAGGTCTACCGGGAATTTTTGGCCGAGCCTACGGGCTCGGATACCCCACATTAAATTCGGTCTTGTGCCACATCTGACCGCGTGGGGTGGTTGGTAGATATCCTGCTGTTGGTGATTCATTGTGGAATTCACTTGACTACTTCTATGCGCCATATTATCGTTCATTACCAACCTTTGTCTGAATATTCTATTCAGTAATCTTCTCCAGGTTACAGCACTAAGAAAAAAGAAATATTATTAGCTTTAAAAGAACAGGGACTAAGGTGACAGAAAATAACAATTGAGATTGCATTTTAATTTTTCAAGATCGAAGTTGATTGGAAAGTAAGTGGCCGGAAGAGAGTTCTACAAGTTCTCTACTCTGTATTGAGCACTCTTTGAAGAATAGTATTTGTTGATTATTGAATTTGTTCCGTATACCCAATTCTAATTCTATATATATATATATATATATATATATATATATATATAAATATATATATATATATATATATATATATTAAAGAAAAACAGACCACTTTAAGGTACCATTATAATAATTTATTTCACCAGAGCCCTTTTAAAGGACTCTGGATCATCAGATAGCAATGGATCATCAGATAGCACTTCCAAAAGATGAAACGTTTTTCTTTAAAATATTAGCTCTGGATTTACATTGAGCTCTCAGGATTTCATCCTTCTTGGGACTACTCATACTGATTACCAAGTTTTTTTATAATTATATATATATATATATATATATATATATATATATATATATATATATATATATATATATATAGCCTAGCTGTCTTTTTATGTTGCTGCTGGGAGTTTGCAAGTGATGTGATTCTGTTCAAATATATTTGTGTCTGAATTCTGCCAATATTTAGGGTGTCATAATGTATCGAATTATTGAAGATTTTTAGGATTTATTTGTTTGTTTAAAAACATTTTTAGCAATTAATCTGAGAAAAAGGGTTTTATAAGATGATCCTTTATAAGTAATATGTAAAATATAAATGAAACTTAAATTAAACCTACATTTTTAAAAGTGATCTCTATTAAACTATTAGCTACTTAATGGTGCTTATTCTGAAATTCAGTGTTCCATATTTCTGTGGCTCTAGCTTTAAAGACCTTTTCGTATGCGGTAATTATAAAATTATCCGTTTCCACAAAAGAAACCTTCGGTATTCATTTACCGAAAGATTTGCGTTAGTCTTGTTTGAATCTTACGATTTCATAAAATGGTAATACTTTTGATAAACTTTCCCCTATGGAACCTTGACTTTATGAATTTAAGCTCTGTACTAGATTAGCAACAAGGTCACATCCAGTTGAATTTGTTAGATATAACCATAAAGTCCATGCTAAATTTTTCTT
This sequence comes from Acanthosepion pharaonis, assembly GCA_903632075.3. NCBI lineage: Eukaryota > Metazoa > Mollusca > Cephalopoda > Sepiida > Sepiidae > Acanthosepion > Acanthosepion pharaonis. The sequence goes on from CAHIKZ030000223.1 coordinate 2,986,488, forward strand.
ATCTCGCACTTCTCAATTGTAACACTTTGTTCTATCTTCACGCTTTCCAACCAATTTTGATCTTCAAAAATTTAAACGCAAATTCAATCGTTATCTTCTGTCTTCTAATATTCTCAGTTCCAAATGCTTCCTTTTTTTTTTCTTATTCTTTCACACTCAGTAACCCCTAGAGTCTTAGCAACTTTATTATTAATGGGAATAATTATTCCAAAGTTAATTATATCTTTATTTTCCCTTCTCGTTAAAAAGACCTAGAGTTGCTTATGTTGGAATTGTTCAAGTGATGAGAATTTTGGTTAATTGGTATTTCTAATGTTGCAGCGTAAGCCTATACGGTCAGATGAAGAACGCTTTTTTTTCCATAGGATTAATTCGTTTCAAGTAAGAGATATTTATAAACTATCTATTTACAGATACCTTACAGGGACTACTTTTAAATGGAAGACATGTATACGCAGGGAATGTTGAGTTCACTATTAATGACTAATGTAATGAAACTTCTGATCTTTACACCAGGACGAGGAATTTCATGTTCTACTTTCTATTCCAGCATAAATCACAGTCTGAATGTATATATTTTTCGGTTATGCAGCCTGGTCTCCATTACTTTGTAATGAGATATTCTGTTCTTATGATAACAGGAGGCATAATTTGTTGGAAATAAGCGAACATGCCACTTGTTAACACAATAACGGAATATCACATTAGTAAGTAGGGGGCATCAGGCTGTTAATATAACTTTTCTATCACTTCTGTTTCCAGTTAATAATCTTTTATTAACTCAAATCAAATTTTTATTGGATCTAACCCACATTTTTTTTACAGATTTTCGTATCTCTTTCACTCTCTATCTATCTATCAATCTATCTATCTATCTATCTATATATATATATATATATATATATATATATACATACACATCTGTGTGTGTGCCTGTATGTGTGTGTTTATATATATATATATATATATATATATATATATATATATATATATATATGTATATATATATATATATATATATATATATATATATATATGTGTGTGTGTGTGTGTGTGTGCGCGTGTGTGTTTCAGGGGGTGAATATGTATAGTGTCCAGGCGTCTTTTTTGTCTCCGTATATCTACGAGTTGACCAGCATAGAGCTATAATAAATTTATCTTTCTTTAACTTTATCTTTCCCTCTCCTTGTATAAGTGCATATATATATATATATATATATATATATATATATATATATATATATATATACATAATCACATTAATGTATACATTTATGTGTGTGCGAATATATATATATATATATATATATACACAGACACATATAAATATATATACATACATGTATATATATGCACGCAAATATATGTGTGTGTTTTTGTTTGTGTGTGTGCTTGTTCGTATCTGTACGTAATCCGCCTAATACATGTAGTTGTGCGTAATCAGTTTCCACTTGGGTAATATTGGCAAATTTATTCTTTAAAAATTAGATTTTAGCCTCAGGAGGATCTATTAGTCAATTTGTATGGACTGACCGCTGTCGACTTTGAACGCGCCAGTCTAACTATAACTGAATCGATTGTAATCGATCATTTTGAAATGCTATCTCATCTTTAGTTTGCCGGGGAAAATAATAACGGGGCCCTGATGTTGTTTCAGGCTAGGATCAAGCAAATATCAGTAAGTTCATGAAAGAGTGGCGCGAACCTATAGGCCAGGGAGATTATTAATCGCAATTATCTATAAATATATAGATTTGTAAATTGGCAGTGGCATATTGATATACCGTTGTCGTTACAGATTTTAATAAAATGGAAATGTACACACTGATAAATAGGCCTGAAGACTGTATTGCGCCAGACAAGGAGGATATGATTGCTATGAAAGTAATAACACATTTACACCGGAAATATATAGACCACTCATATTTAATTACATGAAATATAAGATAGATAGATAGATAGATAGATAGATAGATAGATAGATAGATAGATAGATAGATATGGGCAAAGAAAGAAAGAAAGAAAGAAAGATAGATAGATAGATAGATAGATAGATAGATAGATAGATAGATAGATAGGGACAAAGAAGATAAATAGATAGGGGCAAAGATGATAGATAGATAGATAGATAGATAGATAGATAGATAGATAGATAGATAGATAAGAGCAAAGAAGATAGATAGATCGATAGATAGCGACAAAGACGATAGATGGATAGATAGATAGATAGATAGGAGCAAAGAAGATAGATAGATAGATCGATAGATAGCGACAAAGAAGATAGATAGATAGATAGATAGATAGATAGATAGATAGATAGATAGATAGATGAATGTATACTTATGTTTGGTTTATAACGACAAAAAAAGTAAAGTAACAATAAACAGTCCACAGTAATGAGACTGACCTTCTTACCCATAATGCCACAAAGACCAGCATATATAAATATAAGCGTCTAATGATTTTTTTTCTTTTTCTTACAGATTTAACAACTTAAGCCTTTGGCAATTTCAACCATGGAAAGATTAACAATCAACCAACGTACTAAAGTTATCGAAGCCTATTATGAAAATGGACGTTCATATAGAAATGCATTTCACGCACATAGCGATTTTTGGGCCAACATAATCGACAAACCGAGAGTGCAATTGGAAACATTGTTCGTAAATTCAAACTAGGTTAATGTCAGATGGGAAAACACTACTGCGTGCTCGTTTAAGCCGTTCAGCTGAAAACATTGTTGCAGTGCACGTGAATGTGGCTGAAAATCCAGACACCTCTCTTTGTAATCGCTCGCAGTAACTGAACCTCTCCATAACAACGTTACATCGTATTTTGAGAAAAGATTTGTCTCTACATGCTTTACAAAATTCAATTGACACAAGAACTGCAACCTGCTGACCAATTGGAGCGCATTTATGATCAAAGGCAAACTGATGAAGATATTTCACAAAAAATCCTCTTTAGTGATGAAGCCAATTTTCATGTTGGTGGATTCGTTAATAAGCAGAATTGTCGCATTTGGTTTGATGAAAATCCAAGGAAGATTGTTGAAAATCACTGCATTCACAAAAGGTCACTGTTTGGTGTGCATTTTTTTGCTAGCGGAATCATTGTGTCGTCTATTTATAAATTTGAACGTCCATTTTTGTAATAAACTTCGACAATTTTAACACGTTTGGTTTTTAATCTTTCTATGGTTGAAATTGCCAGACTTAAGTTGTTAAATCTGAAAGAAAAGGAAAAAATAATCATTAGACGTTTAAACTTAATTCACATTTAAAATCGGTCCAAGTTATTGAAACACCCTATAGTTGAGCTTCTACCGAACACACATTCCCTAAAGATCCCCCCCCCACGCCCTGGAACCATGAAATTATTCCTGCGTGGAATCTCCTGTCTTGACAACCACATTTATCGGCATTGTAAATCAATGCATGAACACAATGTCTGATCATCTCAAGAAGAGTGAAACAAGTAGTGTTGACATGCCTTCGCTCTCTATCCGAGTGGGTACTAAAACCAGAAATCGGTATTTTTAATTTGGGTTATTAATATATTGATTTTGAGAACTGGATGAAGCCGAGAATTTTTCAGCACTCTATTAAATTCCCTAGGAGATAATGTATTGATTTTTTTTAAATATGTAAGAACAAAACAGATCTGATATAAGACAATTCCGTGTAAATACAAAGACCGATAATTCAACGGTTGTCCTAAAGAAGAATATTCAAAATAAATTACCGTTACTAAAATAGCCAGGCATCTCGAACAGGGCGGTTGGTGATGGTGTCCACTTGGCAAAATTTAGAAGAAAACTGCGCCTGTCTTCCATCGAATGTTCACTCCATAATACGAATAGTCTGAATACAGTCGAAGCCATTTACACGCTCTCTGTATAGCCTTGTCTGAAATGGTGATCTGACCGATACATTTCCGGCGATTTCGTCCAAATAACCATGATTGACACTGTCCGAATTCAACAACGGTCTCGCTTCGTTGATTTCGCAATGTAGTCCAGTTGAGACGGTTAAATTTTCTTTGAAGCCCGTCTTGAAAGGCAGTCGCTATTTCTGGCGCTGTTCCGCGGTGTTCCCGTTTTCATTTTGTACGCATGTCTCAGTCTGCTCTTTGGAATCACGTGCTTGATTTCCTCTCTCTGTTCTTCCGTTGCAGTTTTCTCCCTTTGTTTATTCTCAACAAATAAATTGTGCTAGCCCGATTGGAGCCAGAACTAAACTGTCCTTGTCTTATTTCGTCTTAGTTATCTTCATGTATCTCTCTTAGGCAACGTCGACAATATGATAGAAAAGACAGAATATTAGTATAAAAGCGTTTCACTCGATTGAATCTTAAATTGCTTCGGAATGTCTAGCTAACATATTCTGGGAACCAAAAGAATGCATATAAATCAGCAAAGGAACCGATAATCCTGTATACTTTATAAATTCTTACGTTAATTTAAGAACTAACTCTAGACCTATTATATTCTAAATACCGTTTAGGACAATGCATATTTAGAGATTTCATAAATGTTTACCATCCAAAGACACTAATTGCATCAGTTCTTCAAAATGGCGGTGAATGCTAGATAATTTCGTCAGAGTTGAAGAGGAGACTTGAAGCAACAAATGTGTTTCTACCGAAAGACACAAAGAATACTATTGATTGAATAAATGTGAATAACATGGAAGGACAACTAAAAGAGAAAGGACGGCTGTACTTAGAATCACAAATTCTGCTGCTATTGCTATATATTTAGAGATTCTTGTTAAAATCCAAAGAATCTGCAATATTACTGGTCCTGATCTGGCATCTCGGTTTCACTCTTATTCCTACCGTCGTAACATAGTTTCCCTGTGCCATGTTCTAGAAATAATTTCATGGTAATTGTTCAGTTGAGCCTTCCTCTATGATATCTAGACATTAAGTATTTAAGCGCAGTAATAAATTGGCGGCAAGTTCTCATCAACTTACAAATTTAATGGCTACATAAAACCGGAAGTTCTATTCTAACAGTTTCTTCTCTACTTCAGTTACTTCATGACGTTGTCGATCATGACTATGAATATTTTCATGGCAATTATCCTGTTGAGCTTTCCACTATGGTATCCAGACTTTAAGTGAAGTACTAGTTTGACAACAAGATTTATTTCTTTTCATCCTGATTCATACGAAATCATTTAAGAATTTTTTAGTGTGTATGCAACGAATCATAATTTCCAATCCCCAATCAAAAAGTTTTTGGGGTTTGGAAATATTATTATTGTTAACTTTTCTTGTTGACAAAGCTAGCATATATATATACATATATATATATATATATATATATATATATATATAGAGAGAGAGAGAGAGAGAGAGAGAGAGAGTATGTTTGTGCATGACTCGGGGTATGATATTCTAATCATAGTAAATTGTCAAAAGTGAGACTATTGCAGTAATCATGGTCATAATATACATAATTATTTCAAACTACTTTCTGAAATTAATTTGTGAAATTATCATCGGGATCATGTTTTTAATTATCTAGCCCTTTCTTTCAATAAACCTTGTGACTGAGAAATTTAAGTTGACCTCATAGATTTTAAAATCCTTCTTTTCTTGTATAAAACTTACAAAAACGCAAATATATATATTAGAATTTTTTCATAGAGACAAAAACAATTTACTCACTACAAAGATGCAACTTTGTTTCAGTGCATTTCGTTCTCATTACATTCGGATATATATATATATATATATATATATATATATATATATATATATATATATACATACATATATATATATATATATATATATATATATATACGTGTGTATGTGTCTGTGTGTGTGTGCGCGTGTGTGTTGAGATAGATGGTCACTTACTATATACTACCAACATAACAGGGAATATCTCTTGATACTGAACTAAGTTTTCAAATGGGAGATTAAATCCTGACAGTTTTATAATATCCTTGATGTTCATTTCTGATCTCATTGCGTGAGTGAGGCGATAATGGCAAAATTGCAAGCGATTTTCAAGTTATAACAGATATTATTGTTTTTCACTTCCCTATCCTTCTGAATGAGAAATTACATAAGTAGACAACAATTTTTTTTCCCTAATAACGCATGTCGTGCTATGTTGAGAAGGAAATTTATAGTCGCTGTTAATAATACTCGTTCGATATCTCATATTTGACAGCGAATAAGAATTACATTTGGAAAGAACATTCGATTCTTCGACACTCCAATAGACCTATTGTTACTTTTTACATCGGCAGGGAACATTATTGGCGGGTAACGAGAGCAACGCCATTATCTTATTCATATAGTTTTAATCTGAAATCAATAAGACGTTCGTACTTAATTTCTTATCTTGACTTTCGGAATTCTAATTTCTTAGGTTACTCATTCATATCTTTTTTCATGTTATCGCTTTCCCTTTACTTTTCCTTAATTTACGCACAGATTTCGTCTTTCTTATTTTTAGTTTTTTCTACTTTTTATTTTTCTGTTTATTTCTTTATCTTTCTTTTTTATTTTCCTTTCTTCTCTAACAACCATTCGCCTTTCTTCTCTTTTTTGTTTCTCTTCGTTTATCACTGTTATGTCTTCAAACTTCATTATTTATTTATTTCGTTTCTCTTCATTCATAACACTATCAATCCTTCCTTTTCTTTCTTTCCTTTTTCTTTCTTTCTTATTTCTTTCTTTCTTTCTTTCTTTCTTTCTTTCTTTCTTTCTTTTCTCTTCTTTTATTACACTGCCTATTCTTTCTTTCTATCTTTCTTTTCTCTTCTTTTATTACACTGCCTATTCTTTCTTTTTTTCTTTTTTTCTTTCTTTCTTTCTTTCTTTCTGTCTTTCTTTCTGTCTTTCTTTTTTTCTGGGTTATTACACTGTCACGCATTACGTCACTTTATTTATTTCTTTTTTCCTTCTTTCTTTCCTTCTTTTTCTTCTAATTTTCTCTTTCTTTCTTTCTTTCTTCATTATTTATTCATGTCAGTTTTATTATTATTTCTTTCTTCATTTCTCTCTTACTTTCTTCATTATTTCTTTCTTTTTATTAATTGATTCCTTCTTTCTTTCTTTCTTTCTTTCTTTCTTTCTTTCTTTCTTTCTTTCTTTCTGTTGTTTCTCTTCATTTATCACACTGTCGATCCTTCCGTCAGTTTCTTTCTTTCATTTAGTCTATCCTGCTTTCATCACTTCCATTTCTTTCTTTCTTTCTTTCTTTCTTTATTTCTTTCTTTCTTTCTTTCTTTATTTCTTTTGTTTCTCTTCCTGTATCACATTGTCAATCCTTCCCTCAATTCCTTTCTTTCATTTAGTCTATCCTGCTTTCACCTCTTCCATTTCTTTCTTTCTTTCTTTCTTTCTTTCTTTCTTTCTTTCTTTCTTTCTCCCTTTGTTCTCTAATGCATCGATGAATGAATATCTCCATAATGACGACTTCATTCTGAACCCATCCTTCCTTAAATATGATTTAATATATTGGCAATTAAGGCGCTTTGTAACACGGGAGCTAATTAACCCGTGTGCACAAAGATGAATGTCTGCACACTTACGCAAGTGGCACCGTTTTGATTGGTGTTTAAATCTTAAGTAGACAAATGTGTGAGTCTCCAAGTCTACATCGGTGAGTGTCTAACTCCGGATTCTTTCTCAATCTGTTAACGCCTATCTATCGCAATGCAACTATGTTAAATTGATGATATCTAACTCGGTTTGATCATACTTATCTGTTAACATGCACGTCCCCGTCGCAGTCTAATTATCATATCTGCGGCGATGTGTTTAAAAGCTCACTGAACAAACCAAGGACGGACTGCACAATGAATTCTGAGGTTTAGTGATTAAGTTAGATATTCAGCACTTCTCTCTCTCTCACTCTCTCTCTTCCTCCCTCTTTCCCTATTTATGCTAGGCAATACATATGTGAAAAAAAGAAAAAGAAAGCAAACATTATCATGAAAAGCGAGCAATATAAGAACAGAAATTTTGAAGACAGAAGGTAAAGATTAACATTGCATTCAAAGTTTTGAAGTTCAAAATTGATTGGAAAACATGGAAGCGGAAGAGAGGTCCACAAGCGAGAAGTGCTAGGGAAGAAACCTTTATCATAGAAATATGGCAACGTCTAACAATTTGAGCTGTAAGCTGATGAAACCTAGCCGCCAACCTAGTACTCCGTTTAAATTCATAAAGTCGAGATACCAGGAAACTAGATTCTAGAGGAAATTTTAACAGAAAAATTGCCAGGAAATATTTATGCAAGAGGCATAACATGCTACATTACCTTGATAGAGAAGTGACTAAAAATACCATGTCATGATCACAAATGTTATATATATATATATATATATATATATATATATATATATATATATATATATATATAATAATAATAATAATAATAATAATAATAATAATAATAATAAAAGTTAATCGTCGGGGGTGAATTAGATCAAGAAACACTGGTATTAAAATGTGCTCAATACGCATATAAAAAAAACATAAAAAATTTAACATATACAACTTTAAAAGTATAAAAGAATTATATATATATATATATATATATATATATATATATATATATATATATATATATATATATATAAATGGTGGTGCTCTCTTGGAAAGAACCTCGATAGCTTAACTTGCTGTAGAAGAAATCGGTACCTGAGGATAAATGGGGAATAAAAAAAGAAAGAACAAAAAAAACATTAAAACAAGGCGAAAAACAATCGTCCAGTGTTTAAGCTCCAAGTCCAAAGATAAAAAAAAACAAAACGAGTAAAAAGACAACTACGTAAAGTGCTCAATACACTAAGTAGAGTATATATATATATATATATATATATATATATATATATATATATATATATATATATATATATATATATATATTCTGTGTGTGTGTTTCAGGATGTGCACATATACTGAGGGAAAAGCAGGGATATTAAACGTCCTGATATTTTATTAGTAATTTATCGCTAATCTTGCGGAAAATATAAAATATTTCCCTGTCTTTTAAGTGTAATGTGTCGGAAACAATACACTTCCTCACTTTATCCGCTATTTCTACTCCTTATTTAAACAAAAAAAATAATTGCACCCACATGAATATGTTTTTTCCGTACATTTTTTTTAAATGAATGATCCTTAATATCATAAATGTTTGAAAATAACTTTCAAATGCTTAAACATTATTTTTGACGATGTTCTGTGAAATTTGATAAATTAATTGCTGTAACTTGATATTTTTCTTCTTCTGCAACTAAACCCATGTGGAGTGGGAAGAAATGAATTCATACCTTTCCCAAGTGTATTTGTGCGTTAATCTAACGAACTCAAGTAGAATTCGAACTCAGCTCGCCGAGTTCACACTTCGAGCCGGTACCTTCTTCAGCTATGTTCTTTCCTTTCGGAATTATCTTACAAAGATATAGACATTTGCTAAGGGAATAAAGAATTCGCTATAGTTCGAAATAAATGTGTGAGAGAGTTACTTTTCTGAAACAGAAATCGTGTGGAGCTGGTTAATTGGTAGGTTTGCAAAAATTCATTTTGAATGCTAAATTGATCAAGTTAAAGAATTTTTTTTTTTTAAATCTTCCAACTTGATAGATCTTTTTGTTTGCGGCAAGTGGAATTCACGAAATGGCATAGCATTCGTAAATTAAAATTAAAAAGAATTCTGCATTATTTTTTTTTATTTTTATACGCTTTGCCTTGTTGAGTTAAATAAAATATGCATGCATTTGCGACCTCGGGCTTAGAAGTCAATATCAATTTCAGTGATTTCAGCAAAGAAGTGAAATTTCAAAAGGTCAGCAATGTAGCACTGGGTGCTTTTGTAAAAAGGTCAACGGCTCAGTGGTGTAATTAAATTCGCCAAATTAACCAAGCGAATGTCGGCCTTGTCTAGCGTTCGACAGCATCACAGGAAGATTTATCCTGTCGGGGTAGCGTTCCTTTCCCCTGGACTCCGGCACTTCGACACCGCAAACTTTCCGGCATTCGCTTTCGTTCAGTTTTCTCTTTCACTGTTCCTTTACCCATACTTACACCTTTCCATTTATTTCATATATATATATATATATATATATATATATATATATATATATATATATATATATATATATAATGTACATATGGAGGTATAGAGGCAGGGGAAAGATATTGGATTGTTCCAAACATGATTTTAAAAACAAATTGATGGGAAAGAAGTTTTCGGTGTGTAATATTCTCCTTCCCAATGGAAGACAAAAGAAGTAAATCACTGTCCGTTAAATGGCGCGGCCTCCTCCTGTAAAATTCTGAACTTGTAGTCATAAATAATGTACCACCTCTGAATATCTTTCAAATTTCTGAATAACCTGTTTTGTTTTGGTAAATTTGCCAAAATTCATGTAAAAATTTATTAACTTTTATTTTATATTATTTTTTACGAGTTTTTTCGAATATTATTCCATTCGTTTACAAATATTGTTCTGTGTAGTTATGAAACTTGTTTTAAAATAGGGCGTTCTTATGCGTTAAATTTTATGTGTTTGTGTGTTATACTATATATATATATATATATATATATATATATATATATATATATATATATAAGTCAACATTGAAGTGTTGACTTCACTGTTCACTTATATTTACATATGCTCCACCTCTCATATTGAGCATATTATCTCATAATTATCAGTCAGTTATGTGCCATGCGGGATACACGCTTAAGCGAACATGAATCTTTCCATACATGACTTACGAGGCAGATTATTTCCCGCAGTAGGTTGCCATTTCTTTATGCGGTAGACCATTTGATATCCAAGGCTATGGAACCCGGTGTGCCCTGCTATTTATACATACCTTGGAGAAAAGAAGAGGATTCATACCTTTCCCAAGGGTATTAGCACGTAAGTGAAAATAATCGATCCGATTGGAAATCGAACTTGGCACTCCGATTCGTCAATCCGTGCCGCTATCCATTACACAATATATATATATATATATATTTTGTTTTTTGAAGATCGAAGTTGATTGGAAAGTAAGTGGCCGGAAGAGAGTTCTACAACTTCTCTACTCTGTACTGAGCACACTTTTAAGAATAGTATTTGTTGGTTATTGGAATTTATTCCGTATACACCAATTATATTCTTGGATATATATATATATATATATATATATATATATATATATATATATGCAAGTAGGTCTTTTTAATATAAAATAGTAAAAAGATGGGTATACAGAGTAATATGGTATGCAACAATGAATAATTTAACGCATCATGGAAAACATGGTTATAAATTATTATTTATTTCAACGGGGAAGTTTTTAACACCCGTCTTATCAAACCGAAATTACAAACGGTTTAAATTTAAATTTCTCCAAAATATTAGACGCTTGACCTAGAAAATCTATTTTCTGGGGATTTATAATATTGAAGATATATGTGGGGGAGGGGTTGTTAGCTTTCATCCTGATTTTCGATGATGCGTTAAGTCTTTTCTTGATGTGTTGATAAATGTGTTATCCATTATAATATAGGGTCACAGCCTCATCAGTTGTTGGTGCTTGGGTTTTCACTAGTATGTAAGTTTTCCGAACCGAAGTTACCTACAAATTGTTTTGAATCTTCACCCAGCACATAGCCGAAGAACAACTTGAGGTGGAGTGTAACAGGGTAAGAGCCACGGTTTATGGGAAGATGTGGGTAAGATTGACGCCGGTGTTGAACAGGTTAAGATTGTAGTGATCGAGGGAATGTATCCTCTTGGGAATCGGTTCCACAAAAGCAGCGGTTCGTAAGAAGAAACTGCTCAAGTAGAACTTATATCTCATCAATGGAATACGAAGGGAATGGGATGCTTCGCTACAATGGGCGTGGCGTGACGGGTTATAGATTAGAACTGGTGGTAATAAAGAATGTAGTTCAACCGTGAACTTTCCATGGAAATAGCCATAGTGAAGTGAGAGGCTTGCGGCGATTCGTGTGTGTGTATGTATATATATGTCATCATCAGCATATGCTATGTAAGCAGAAGCACTTTGTTTGTTCCTTGTGTTTGTTCAGGGGAACATGAGTAATATTTTTTTTATATTTTATAATACTTTTGGAATCATTCATTACCTGCTTTTAGTTGTCAGTTTTTTTTTACAATTAAATACTATTTTAATCGTGTTCCAATTTCCCCTCCTCATTCACCATTTCTGCAATTGTGTCTACAATATTTTGTTCTCTTCGTCAACGTCCACCTTTTGAAAAAGTTTTAACCGGAAATGTTTCTTTCAAGAGATAATGATGTCTTCTTGATATATATATATATATATATATATATATATATATATATGTTTACATTGCGCAGATCAGTACGATAATTTAAGTGATTGCGCAGGGCAGTGTTGCCAACATTGTGTGCAAAATTTTGTGTGAATTGATTGGACGGTTTTTTGAAATATTATAAAAAAGTTATCTCGATTACAATTTGGCACGCAGTGTATATATATTCCAGATTATATATCTTACTGTTGTTTCTTTTATTATATATATATATATATATATATATATATATATATATATATATATATATATATATATATATGTATATTTCGATGAAGAATTTACTCCATACACGAGACACCGCTATCAATATGTTAAATCCTGATCATGATGTAGAAATGATAAACATTCCAGATGGAATTGAGAGACAAAATCATCTATACTCCCAGTTATTTTGGTTTTGTTTTATTTTTTTTTATTTTTTTTTACTAAAAAGTCATTGTCCGTGTCTAGAAACTTGTTAGCAATACATTTCACGTTCACCTCTCACGGGACATTAATAGTATTGTTCGACCGAAGCAGATAGGCGAAAAAGAAAATCTCGTGTGGTGTAAACCGACTGAATTTTCCTGTCTTATCTTGGAGATAACTTGTAAGTCAGTTTGTTCTTATAAAACAATATGAGTGATACATTATCTGGCATGGATTTGATAAACAAATGCTTTCGAGATTTACGTTTGGTTTCGTTTATTTTGTTTCACTGCATATCAACCCCTCAATGGGAGATTTAATGCCGACAAGATATTTAGGATAGGTTCGTATGAACAGAATATGTATTTTTTGTAAGAAATCTGATTGTAGATGAGTTTTCATTGGCGTAATTTTCTAAAGAATATTTATATATTGCCCGTAATATTCATTTTTTTTTTTTTTCAAAAATGTATTGCTGGTAATATCTTTCCAATAATGTATTACTAGTATTTTTACTATAAAAAATCTATTTTTATACTTTCATAATGTTTTTGACCAAAGTTTGGGGGCTAAATATTTACCCATACCTGGGACGCTAAAAGGTGCCACCAACCCGTGTCAGAGGGGAACACGGGAACAAAAGCAATTAAGAGGCAGTTCCACCCCCCACAAAACCTCCTGATTAGAGGACATTTGTCTTTATTCATATTAGCCTTTTACCCCCTCCACACACACACACAAACAAACATGTATACACCCCCATATATATATATGTGTGTGTGTGTGTGTGTGTGTGTGTGTATGTGTGTATATACATACATATATATATATATATATATATATATATATATATATATATATATATATATATATATATATATATATATATATATATATATATATATATATATATATGTATAATTGTGTATTTCTGACAACAATCCTCATTTATGCATGGTTCATTAAAACGAAGAACAAGGTACTACGATTAAGGTTTTTATTCAATTTTTCTTCTGTTCGAACGAGTGCTTTCTTTTCTGGACACAGCGTGTGCAGAAATTGTCAAAATGGTCTATACTTCCGAGCGCGTTCGTCTATACTTTTAGCCATTATCAAGGACGTTGTTATTTTGACTTAATTTTAAAAGAGAATATGGGTTGTGTGTATGTTTCTAGGGTTATTGTAATGTTTTATTTTCCATCCCCAGCACGTTGTGACCGTGTTCGTAGTTAATATTATTGAGTGATGACATTCTGTTTATGTTATTCTAAATTAATTCAATTCGGAATTTAAAATCTCCAACTATGGTTAAATAATAGGGCAGTCTGATCTCTGTAGCTGTGGTTGTCAAACAAACTAGAAGGAAAACTGTGAATTCAAATCCAGAGAGGGAATCCCGAAGTCCAATGTCATGCTCAATTTCGTACTGGCAAATTCTGCGAGTCCGCCGGTGCCAAGTTGTATTGGCATCTGATATTCACTTGGACAACATCAGTGGCGGGGAGGAGGAAGACATTCTGCATGGACAATTGGCGATATCTCTGCTAACACATATATATATATATATACATATATAACACACACACACACACAGATACACACACACAGACACACACACATATATATATATATATATATATATATATATATATATATATATATATATATATATATATATATATATACCTGCCATGTCTTGCACCCTGGAGAGGACATAATTCTTCGGGCGCAGACACATGGTCTCACGACACCGATGGATACCATAATAATAATATGTGGAAATATTCTTTGAGATTTTGATTCAGATTTTCTAGAATCCTTACTATTTTTCGTTTATGGAAACTCACAACGTGTAGAAAGCGTTTGAACTGATTATTTTCCCATGCCATTCAGCTAATGCTTTAATCATTTTCAGTCTTTGTGGGGTTAATTTTTGTTATTAATATACACTGCTTGTTCGCTAACTCACAACAAGGATAAGTTTATCTTCGCAGATGTGCTTCGTCAATGCCTTGATATAGTCCCCATTGGATGAAACACGGCTAAATCTGCTTTTTTGTTTTTATTCAAACACGCGCGCATATATATATATATATATATATATATATATATATATATATATATATATATATATATATATATATATATATATATATATATGTGTGTGTGTGTGCTTTTAAAATTAGAATAACTGAAGGCAGCACTTCGGTAATTCGTCCTTAGGGAAAGGAATGATGAAGAGCCCATAACAAATCGTTGAGCCATTCTTAAGACCATACTATTAGTCACAAGAAACAGATTTAAGAGAAAAACCTCCTGAAAATAAAATAAAATAAAATTAAAAAAAAACATCAAATTCCCCCGGTTCATTTTTCTACGGCTATTTTGCGTCGAAAGTTTTTTTTATTTTCTTTTTTAACACAGTGGATGGAATGAAATGTCGGTCTATTTATGAAAATTGATCAGCGACGTCGAGCTTGTTGCATTTACCGGCGTTCAGCGTTGTTTTACCTGTTTTCCAGCTTACTCAGTCCCGCGTGGCTTATTTTGTTTACTCTTTTCTCAAACAAACCATTCTTGAGTTTCTCATCTCTTACGCATTTAACTGATCTAGACAAGGAACACTTTCCACTGTGGTGCACGCCCTAAATGACAATAACGTTGTTAAAACAACGTCTCCGTAATTAGGTAGGCATGTGTTTCTGTTCATTCTTTTTAGTTATTATGGACCAAAGAACTTGAAAATTAACTATTCACAAAAAGAACTACTTTTCACTGCCATCTAATCAAAAGATTATCTTACTTCTTGCGTGATCATGATTGTGGGCCTTCGGTTGTGTATGCGTGAAATGGCGCAAGAATATGTAAATTACTTACACACCACATAGACATATGCATATATATTATGTACGTGTATGCAAAGTCATAGGGAGACAGTGTGTAACGGGCAGTCAGTATTTCTTTTATACGGTAGATTTATCCTTCTAGATATTAAGTAATTTGTGATAAAATATCTCCGACTGAGTAACGAAATAATCAGATCTTAGAGCATGTGATCAGAAAACAGATTAAATCCATGTAAGTAATTTCCTGTAATCTATCTATCTATCTATCAATCACAGATGTCTTCATATCTATCTATCTATCTATCTATCTATCTATCTATCTATCTATCTATCTATCTATCTATCTATATATATATATATATATATATATATATATATATATATATATATATATATATCAGTCTCATATATCTATCTATCTATCTAAATATATATATATATATATATATATATATATATATATATATATATATATATATATATATATATATATGTATGTGTGTGTGTGTGTGTGTGTGTGTGTGTGTGTGTGTGTGTATGTAAATATGTAAGGGCCCTGAAATTTATCTTGCCCGGGGTGTCAGCAATCCTGCGTTCAGTTTAGGAACAAAGTGTCGCTGCCGACACTTGATTTTGAACATAGATCGCCAGTGAGCAAACACAGGCGAACTCATTATTGAATTAAGTTGATCACGTGACCATAGAGGAAACGCATAAATAGGATGTTGCGTGACGTCTAATTGATTGCCATTCCTAGTCTATCCTCTATTACTATTCGGATCTCTATTTCTAGTCTATCCTCCATTACTATAAGGACCGCTATTCTCTACTCTGTTCACTATACTATTTCTATTCGGATCACTATACAGATTACTGTTCGAGCGAGTATTATCAAGCAAGCACTATTATTGTGAGTATGATTCGAAGGCGTCTGGCACCAGTATTGTTCAACGGCGTTACTATAGTTGTGTCTGAGATTACAAAGTCTCTACTACATCGAGCATTACAAAAGTGACAACAAGTGTTCGTTGACATCACAAAAGAGTTCTATCGACGAAATGAAAACAAACCGAAAGAGAATTTTAAATATAGATATATTCTCCGCGGTTATGCCCAATCTCCCATCCCCACCACTACCTTAAAAATAAATCTGATGGCGATAAATATTTTCATTCATGCTTCCTATCTAATCAATCTTAATGGCATAATTCATTTTCCTCTACTGAATCACTGTTAAAATATTATTTTCATTGATGTCTAACACAATCAACATTCTGATGCACTAAGTTAGGATTCGTAAACATCGATAATGCCTACACGTAGTAATATTTTTGTGATAATAAAGTGTATAATAACGTGTAATAACGTTAAGAGTAAATGTGGATATTTAATAAGTTAATATTACACAAGGTCATAATAATGAGTCAATAAGGCTGCAACAAATTCATTAGAACATGATTAATCTACAATAATAAATCTTTCAACAGTGAACTGCTAATAGTAATTTTATAATTATACCCACAGCAAGAGGCTTTCTCATTCTTAAGGGAAATATATTGAGTTTATACGAGATTAATTGTAGATTAATTTACATATCTATAAGTCTACCATTCGTCTATGCTTAAAGTATTGTTGAAACATATTGTCCAGTGCCTCCGCTATTTACCTCGGGCACCTTGATAAAATCCAAAGTAGAATTAGCAATATTATAGGTCATGATCTGACGTTTCGGCTTTAGTCACTTTTCCACTGCCGTAAGGTTGCCTCTCTGTGCTTTTTTTCTATACATACTTTGATGATAGTTGCTCGAATGAGCTCTTGGCTATGGCACCTAGACTTTTTGAATTTAAGCGAATTACTAGGCTGGTGTCGAGATCTCATCAATTTACAGTTGAGCTGACTAGATGTGAACCGTAAGTTCTATGCTAACAGTTTCTTCTCTCGAGCCTCTCGCTTGTAGGACTCCTTTCCGGCTTCATGCTTTCCAGTCAACTTTAATCTGTTAAAATTTCACTGACCTCCTGATTACCCTTTTCCTCTTCCAGTACATGTTTTTGTCTCTAATTCTTTCATACCCTGAAAATAACCTGTGTCTTTATGGTTTTACTCTCTTTCATGGGGTGATTCCAATTTTATTTTATTTTTAAAAAAAAAAAAAAAGGAAAAGATGAATGAAAATTCGAAAATTCAATTATTGCCGTTATTGAGTATATCTGTCACGTAATGTTTGTATACCGCAACACTCTGACCATTTTACAGTTTATGGCCATTAAAAAAACAACATAGATTTGAATTAAATTTCACCGCCAATCAGACATAAGCTCATATTACGACATGGACGTCGTTTTTATCTATCATGACATTTCGAATGAAAACTTCACATTCTGCTTTAATTATCAAAATGGTCTAAACTAAATTTTATGGAATCGTTTAGATTCCGATTTAGACATTATTTTCAAATAACCGCCGTAATTTCTAACATTAGATATTTTTTACACGTCCACACAGTATTTAGTTTTGTTGAATATATCGCTAACATTTTTTATCGAGATTTACAAACTCTACGTTTCCATCAATTTTTCAAACCAATCGATGAAATTTGAATAAGCTGATTGTTTGGAAAAAAATAATTTGGCAAAACCCCTATTTTGTGGTTTAATAATTTCTTTAATTTAATTCGATTTTATAAGTCTTCATGGTAAACAATATTTTTTCTGGATTTTTTTTTTCCTTTTAACAGCGAAGAATATTTTTGTTTATTATTTTTGGAATAATTTGTGGTACCTCTTTCACTCACTACGTAATGTATTACCATTCCTACAATAACTTTAAAATAATTCCCTTCTCATTGGAAGCTATATCTTTCTAAAAATTGATGCCATTTTTATACTAACTTTTCTTGAAATCCTCACACTATTAAGTATTGTTGAAGTTACCGCTAACATTTTCTTTCGAGATTTGAAAATAAACTTTGAATAAACTGATTTATTTGGAAAAAATACTTTGACACAATCCTTACTTAGAGGTTTAATATTTTGTACCACTTTACCTGTGTGGACTTCTCCCCAAAATTTGGTTTCGATCGGTCAATAATATGGCTATTTTAGAGGGTGGACGGACGGACTAACGGAAGTCATTTAATTTTATATATAGAAAGATTATAACTCTGTATCCTTTCGTTAGAAAATAAAATAAAATAAATAAAAAAAACAGTACTAGGTTGTTGTTATATCTGCCATTCAATATGAAAGTGAATGCTGGACAATCTACTCCCACATGAAGAAGAGACTTCAGGCAAAAGAAATGAAGTTGTACAGAAGGACGATGAGAATACCATAAGCTGATTATATGAAAAACGATGAGGTTTTAGAGAAAATGGAAACAAAAAGAACACTTGAAGTTGGAAACAGAAAGAGACAGTTGTGATTTCATGGTCCTCCAAAAATTACTTTTACAATTTTTAACTTTGAACAAATGTTTCTTTACCAAGTCTCATATTGCCGTTCAGCCATCGATTCTAACAATCTCTTCAGAAAGCTAGCCCGCTGTCATTCACTGATCCTTTTCCCGTCAACATGTTATGTAAGTGTTAAATTCTCCTAGCCCTTCTTTCTTATTATGCATCCAAGAAATTCCAATGTTTCTTTCTGATTCTGAGTATACGTGGCCATTTTGTTTCCATTTTTCATAAAGCTTTTTAATTGGTTACGCGCACCTTCCAGGATATTCTCAGTATCCTCCTGTAGAATTAAATTACATTACTGTTACCGCATGTGTTCTCTTCATTGGCGAGGTAACTGTTCCATATTTACTGACATATAAGAGGCTTTATATTGCATAATAGTTCAGTACACTTTTCTTTATTTCTAACAGAAATTTTCCTTTTTCTGGGTACTTTGCTTAGCTTCTGGGATGCAACTTTTATCATTCCAACATGTGTTTGGATTTCGATGTCACAGTTTCTATCGCCTGCTAAAACACTTCCCAGCTATTTAAATTTCTGTACTTGTTTGATGTTAACATCTTCTATTTGTCGTACGCAACACTGGCTTTTTCATTTGCTGACAACCGTACATCCTCTAACAAAAGGATATCCGTGTCCTATTGAGAATCAAATCTCTTGACCTTTTGATCTAATCCCTCGCATTTTCAGATTGGGTGTTCTTTTGTCTAAATCAGATAAGACCAAAATGAAACCGACTAAAAGGATTAACTGATGCATGAAGTGATTAAACGCGATTTTCCAGAAAATTATTCCAGTGCGATAGATTGTCAGTTGATAACATAATGTTAATAACGATGTATATGCTGATAGTTTTATGATGTGTGAATATAAATGAGCTATTATTTAGAGACTACTCGAAGTTAGATGTACTGTAGGCACTTGAAACATGTGTAGCTAACACTCTTATGGTTTTGCTGTTGAACAAAATTTCAATTACTCGAGAAGTGTCAATACTTCGGGAATTTTCAAGTGTAAGGCTTAAGAGTTGCCAGCTGAAATTACTTTTACCGGAATTCTCCATGTATAATACACCTTCATCCATAATACGCACTTCTACAATTGTGCTGAAAGTGTGGGAAAAAGCTTCTACTTACGCATAATACGCATGCCTTGTTTGGTAATCAAGCCATATAAATTGTACCTCTCTAATTTCATTACGGCCAGTGTTTCCTACTCTTATTAAAAATGGTTTTAAATATAGAATAATATTATTCTAATTTAGTTTTATTATAATTCTTATTTTATTTTACATTTGTAAGTATTGTTAGGTACATATGATTGTATTTGATATCATTATGGGGTTGCTATCGCCGAATGTAAATATGAAATTGTCGTATGTTTGTAGTCATTTCACAATTGAAATTGGCCAATGAAACAGCAATTTTTAAAATATTTTTTGTAGCTGTGCATATTACGCACCCCTAATTTCGTTTATTATTTTTTAGAGAAAATGCGTATTATACATGAGGAATTACGGTAATTCTCAATTACTACGAACTGTAAATTTCATAGTAAACGAAATCAAGCATTGCAATGACACTATAAAGAATAAATCTATGGCAGCTATAAAATCAAAGTTTATCCTACTTCAACCTGCATTTTTATTGTTAGGCCAAACTTATATATTATTTGAAAAGGGTGAGATATTGGAATTGACTGTCAAAAGAAAGTTTTGGTATAATTCCTTTTGTGTAAAATTTCAGATAGAATATACCTGCAAAAAAACAATATGAATAAAAACTTAAATTTTATTCTAGCCGACGCATCTCGTCCTCTATAAAGCTTTATCAGGGCTAAATGCAAGGATTTTATTTTGTAACTAATATCTATATACAAAAGCAAAAATGTTGTTAGTTTTAAAAATTGAAGAACGCTCATAAATATTCATCAAGTTAGCCGAAAAGTCTAGGTGAGCTATGGAGGACGCAAAGTGATACAATTTCAAATACACGAAAGTGAGTAAATGATGTTCTTGATTTATTTTTAATTCAAATTATTATTTAAATTATTTTATTACCCTTTGTGTTCATAGATACATTTTTTTTTTAAATTATTCCAAGATTTCCCAATATATTGTGAGGAGCAGTTCTGGTAATTTTTTTTTTATTTTTACCTTCTTCAGAAATAGTACCGTTTAGGTATTCATCAGCGTCCTTAAACCGAAACATCCTGAAAAAAACCCCCCAAAAAACAATAACATCTTTGTTTTGCAAAATAGGATATACATCAGCGTCTTTATTTATGTTCTGTGTCCCTTCAGAGCTTGAGTGATCATGGATCTCCACGACTTCTCCCTTGTAGCTGTAAGCAACCTTCGCCTATCCGCATTCGTTCATAGAAAATCATAAAGAAGTTTCCTCAGTGTCCATCCTTTCTTTCAGAATTTTCAAGCCCTATGACTTAATAATGTGTACCAGACATTGCAACGTTGTCTTCGATTAAATATACCTAAGTTTTAGATAATTGTGTCGGAGTTTTTAATCGCTATCACCCTAAGCAAGGTAGTAGAGGCACTAGCTCGCAAGGGGTTGCAGGGTGGGGAAGAATTAGGGACATTAGTAATGTGCAGAAAGATGAAATAGCAATTAGGGAGAAATAGATAACGATTGACATTACATTTAAATTTTTACAAATTAAAGTTTGTTGGAAAGTATAGAGCCGGGACGGAATTCCAAAAGTGCGAGGAAAGAATCTGTTAGCATACATTTCACGGGTACATCTAGCCAGTTTAACTGCAGTTTGATGAGATTTTGAAGCCTGTCTAGTACTGTGCTTAAATTTATGAAGTTTAGCTTCCATCCCAACCTAACAATTACCATGAAAAGATTTAAATAAAAAAAAAGCACAGATACATAATTTCGACATACATGCCAAAATTTCCCTGGATTTACCCATATTTCAATTTATAAATTCTATTCATATATTTGTTCTATAAGCCTTCATACAACGTCCATGATATGCAACATGCAACTTTTGGTAACGGCCATACACCTTTTCTTTTTTATCGGTGTCACCGCAATCGAGGCATTAAAGCCACTAATCCACTAGGGCTTACAGAGTGTGAAAGGATTAATAACAGAAACATTAATAGTTAGCGGAAAGAGAAGAGACTAATCAGGAAGACAGTAGATAGCGATTGACATTGAATTTACATTTTTGAAGATTAAATTTGGTTAGAAAGCATGGAGCCGGAAGGGAGTTCCACAAGCGAGAAATGCGGGATAAGAATCTGTTAACATAGATTTTACGGTTACATCTAGCCAACTTAACTGTAATTTGATGAGAATTTGAAGCCTGTCTTGTACTGCACTTAAATTCATGAAGTTTAGGTTCCATAGCGTAGAGCTCAACCCAACAATTACCATGAAAAGATTTATTTATATATATATATATATATATATATATATATATATAAAGCACAGATATACAACCTTATGGCGTTGGGCAAATGACTGAAGCCGAACCACCAGAACCAATAATATTGCTGATTCTTCTTTGGATCTAATCGAGGATCCCCGGGAAAATAGCAGTGTCACCGGACGATATATGGCAGCAATATTCTAAGCATGCTCGATAGATTCAGGAAAGAAAAAATGTCTCACTCGACACAGTTTTATGGCAAAATCCTTTTGAGTTCATTAAAACTTGTCGATGTTTAATTCAGAAACTTAGTGAGAACGATAAACCATGTTCCCATGCTTGTACTCTCTTGACGGTTAATAAAATGACGCTTCAGAAATTTAGATGGCGGCTTGAACACCCAAACTCGTATTCCCTCCAATTGCCGTTCACTTTCCTTTACCATCTTTCATTCTGGACTTGGCTGGACAGGTGTTTTGTTTTCAAAAGGCGCGTGTTTGAGATACGAACTCGCGAGCACTCTCGACTATGGTCAGAGTTTGGGGTGGAGGAAGTGATTGAAGATGAAATGAATATGAGATATAGAAAATAAAAGATTGTGGGGTTTTCGAACGGGGGTAAAAAAGTATAAGACCGTTCACGTGCGAGAAAGATCTCGCGAATAATTACAACCATTCAATTCACGCTTGAGTGGATTTTGCAAAGTAAGCCCCTTTCCGTTCCTTCAACATCCCTACGAGAGAGAGAGAGAGAGAGCGAGAGAGAGAGAGAGAGAGAGAGAGAGGTGGGTGGTTGTCAAATGAGTTGGAAGAAAGAGAGAGATTGATTCGAATCGCCTTTCTCCCCTCGTTTTTTATTCTTACATTAAAGAACAGATTGAAGAGAAGAAACACGAGTGGGCCTTAATGGCAACTGCCGACCGCCGCCCCGCGTACGCAGGGTGGGGGGTATTATATTTATTTAGTTTCTGAGCGGGGAAAGGGTTAATCTAGAACCTACGACGATATTTTGTTTTTTCATTGTTGTCATAAAAAAATAGACGAAAAAACATCGGACCATGGTAAGTTCTCAATCAGATACAATGATTTCATCTGCCCTATAATCTGCCTGTGACTAACCATTGAAACAACGGTACTAACCAACATATAAAAGAAGGTTTATTTCTATTATTATTATTATTATTATTATTATTATTATTTCTATTATTATTATTATTATTATTATTATTATTATTATTTCTATTATTATTATTATTATTATTTCTATTATTGCTGATGTCTTTTGTTATTTGCTACGCTCAGCATATTTGTATCAATACCATCAGTATTTGGCACATGGTGAGGAACCAAATCCCTAATAAATATTCATTTTCAGCCAGACTAGTTTGTTGCCCGTTACTCAACTTCTAGATGCCCTGTTATTTAATAAACATAGCCTAGTCTGATACAAGGCCAAAAGTTTGTGGCACCCAGTGAAAAGTAAATTCATTATTCAATCCTAATAATTAATTAAACTAGCCCACTTAACATGATCACACGTCGAATTGTTATATAATAAATGTTGTAAACCAAGGAAGGTTACTGAATAGAATAATCACACGAAGGTTTGTAGTGAACGATAATACTTAGGACAAGAACAACACATATAAGATTCGCCAGCGGTGCGTATAAGAAGTAGTCAACTACTAAAAGTGAATCAAGTGAATTCCACAATGAATTTCCAACTGCAGGATATCTACCAACTGCCCCATGCGGTCATATGTGGCACAAGGCCGAATTTAATGTGGGGTATCCCAGACTGTAGGCTTGGCTAAAAATTCCCCGTAGATCCCATATATAACGGGGTCGGGTATCTGTTTCCCGAGACGAGACTCTGCCCTTCGACATAGCCTGGTCTGGGTATCCTCTCTGCTCGGAGGCAGAGTGTTTGTTCATCACAGCTGGGGACGAATCTCCAACTGCAGACCAACATACAGTATTTACAACTGTATTTATGTCAATGGGGACATATTCATTATCGTTCGTAGGTATGTTACAAGAATAAGGTTACACTAGTTTTATACATTAACTTATCCACATACAACTTCATTCACGTTCTTAAAATATTAACAAATGATAATTTGCTCTAATTTCACTGTTTTTCAATATAAACCATATTATTTTAAAGTTTTAATCAATTCCTTGGGTTTCATTCTTTTTAGACATTTCTATACGCATTATGTAGAGTGAGCAATTCAAAATTTTAAGAACATCGTTGAAAAATGTATGTATTATATATTTAAGAAAATAGTTCATTAATTTTTTTTTAATATTAAGATTTTCAAAATAAAAATCACAAGAATTTGGTAATTAGAAACAACCAATAATATTGCGGCATTCTTCTGCTTCTATGAGGCGTGTCTAGGAATTTAGCGATCATGTTTCTCCAAAATCACCTGTCTTTTGTGGCTCTTAATAAATTTGACCTTTTGCAACATATTCCGTCATCCATTTACTCAAGCTTACTACGTAAGCTATGCGTTGTTTTTTTTTTTCTTTTCTGTCTCTCTTGATTTCAATATATCCTGCATGTCTCAGACATTCTAATCCAAGGATGGCCAACCTGTGGCGCATGCGCCATAAGTGGCGCATTGGATTCTTTTGATGAAAAGTTCGCGACTGTCTGATTCCAACTTGAAGAATTGTTTGTTGCTTTCAGTTAAGAATTTAACTTCTACTATTGCTGGTTTGAAGCAGAATCAAAAGACACATTAAAGTTATTTATGTTTATTTTGCCTATGTAAGCATTATAAACTCTGCCATATTCCCTCTGCAAAATCTGAAGCGAAAAAAATAGTCAAAGCATTGACTGATGCCCCCCCCCTTTCAAAACTCCTGGATACGCCCCTGGTCATAAGCATATATTTTTCAAATAAATAGATTTTATTATAACATTAAAATATGTCCAGATTACAACACGTACTGAAAGGAAGTGAAAGTTTGTGTGGCGCATTTGAATTAATCGTACAAAATATTGGCGCATGGAATCAAAAGGTTGGCCAATCCTGTTCTAATCCCTTTTACTTCATTATGTTTCCTAAAAAATTCAACTGTGTTTTCCTGGTGTTAAGTATAACATACCTTTTTGTTTCCAGTAGGAATAAAGAAAGATATATCTGATACAAACAAGTAAATCAAAGGAAAGCTGTCACTCTCTAAGACAAAAAAAATGTTTGTGGACAAACTCAGAAAAAACTATCTCAATGTAAAATGCTCAATAACTTTCTATAAAAATATGTCCTTTATTTCTGGTATCAAGTAAAAGTATTTTATTAACGAAAAAAAAAAAGAAGGAAAGCCTAAATAATAATAATAATAATAAACAAAATGATTGACGTAACACTTCAAGTATTTTTCAACACTTCTGTGAGCGTTTTAAGAAAGCAAAAAAGAAAAAAAAATATTTATGACATTATTCCATAATGTTTCAACAGTATGTCTACCTTCTTCATGTTATGCTTAAAAATTACATGCAAGTATAAAAATATGAAAAATACACGAAAATTATCTTTGTACAAACGGCGCTTGTCTTGAGAAAAACGATCGTACTGGTAATCAACACGTCAAAACGAATGAAACACAACCAGCGTGAATGGCATGCGACTGAAACATCCGTAATATTATGGTGTTCGTGATCACATTAGAATTTTCCGTTAGATGTTATAATATATATATATATATATATATATATATATATATATATATATATATATATATATATATATGTAAGCAAATATATGGATATAGATCCGACAGTATGAAGAAAAATACAGAAAAAACAAACAAAAATCTTAATATGCAATTATGCTGTATTAATGTTAATATAAAGTCGACGTCAGACGTTTCGGTCTATTTAAGACCATCTTCAGGGACATTTTCCTTTAAACATAATTAACATAAGAACATATAAAAATTTAATAAAAAAGGCATATTAAGATTTTTGTTTGTTTTTTCTGAATATTATATATATATATATATTATATATATATATATATATATATATATATATATATATGACGAAATATAGTTTTAAGGTGTGCTATATTTATGGGATAATGTGCTCAATATCAGAGATAGTGCGTATATAAATAGGCGACAGGCTGTTTCATGCTGGACGCAATCGAAACGTTTGTAATAAATATGGCGACAAAGATGAGGACAATAGTCCCAATAATGTAAATAGTGTACATAATGCCTCATCTCAGAAATATACACAGATACTGAAAGGCCGAAACCTTGTAATATGGCGACAAAGATGAGGACAATAGTCCGAATAATGTAAATAGTGTACATAATACCTCATCTCAGAAATATAGACAGTTCTTTTTTTTAAATTTTCGGTGAATTGCGATCTCTTGGGAAAGATAGTTGTATAGTTTTCGGTTACCTTTTCCATGATATCGAATTTAAAAGAATCATTCTAGCAAACCGGCTGCTAACCAAGGCTAGAATATCCAGTGTAACCTGCTATTTCACCCATGACACCCGAGTAGATTATTCATTCCTTTCCGAACGTCGTCAATACAGAAGTGAATACCGTTTACGAGGTCGGAGTTTGATCTCCGTTCGCCAATTTCTCATTTCGTGACGATGACATCCATTTTAAAGGCTCACCCATCTAAATACCGCGAAGGCTTGTCAATGCTCAACTTCGGCCATCTGTCGATAACCAGTTTTTTTCTTTTTTTTTTTTGTTTTTACCCGGACTTGACCGCAAGTAATTGTAGCAGTCAGAAAGATGTTGTCTATTCATGCAAAAAACAAACAATCACATCCTGCGCAGATGCGTCGTTCATACTATTTTTTTTTCTTTTTTTTTATATATATTCGAAGGGGATTTTTGTTCTTGACCCGAACCAAATTACAAAGAGCTCGCCACAACAATTCTTACCCCCGCTGCGCATCCTATAAGAATTAGAACACTCCCCGCCCTATCAAACCCCAAACCCTTTGTCATTCTCTTCTGCACCCAGTTTTCGCTTTCAGGGTCTCTTTTTCCCACCGCCCATTTTATTTCACTTCTCCTAGTTCTTTGCTTACATTTCTTAACGAGGGAGGCGGTTGGAATTTTCTGTTCTTTCCAATATGATGACGACTGACACAATGGCATTTCTCCGTCTCCATCTTGTGCACGTTGTGGAGAAAGCGCGTACCTTTGTCCGTGTCAAATTGGCCGAGGCGTATTATTATTATTATTATTATTATTATTATTGTTGTTGTTGTTGTTGTTGTTGTTGTTGAAAAGAGCCCACCTTTTCTTTCCAGGCTTGGCGGCTGATTTAAGTTTTCAGCTGCTGAAATATTACAGAGTCTATGATAATCGGACAGAAAATTGAAAATATTAAAAGGAATAGCGAAAAGAAAGGGCAAAGTGGAGAGAAGGGATGAAGTAGTATTGAAAGAAAGAAAGAAAGAAAGAAAGAAAGTAAGAAAGAAAAGAAAGAAAGAAAGAAAGAAAGAAAACAGAAAGAAAGAAAAAAGAAAGAAAGAAAAAAGAAAGAAACAAAGAAACAAAAATAACTGAAACCAAAGCGAAAGAAAAAAAAAGGTTTGGTAAAAGTTGGGGAAAACAGAAAAGAACAATGATAAGTGCAAAGAAAGAAAGAAAGAAAGAAAGGAAAAAGAAACAATGGAAAGAAAAAGAAAGAAACAAAGAAAGACAAACGAAACAAACACACATGGAAAAAGAAAGAAAGAAAAAAGAAAGAAAGAAATAAACTAACAAACAAAAATAAGGGAAACAAAGCTAAAGGAAATTAAAAGGTAAACATTTTAAAAATAAAAAGTTATATGAAAAAGGTGAGAAAAAAAAAAAAAAAAAACAATGATAGATGAAAAGAAAAAGAAGAAAAGTAATTGCAAAAGAAACGAAACGAACTAAAAAGTATAGAAATGAGAAAAAATAAAAAAAGTGATAAAGAAAAGTAGAGAAACAGCAGACTAAGAGAGAAAAAAGATTATGAGAAAGAAAGAAATAAAAAATAACTGCAAGCAAAGTAGAGAGCCATACATCTAAGGAAATGTCTATGGTTGATAAAACAAACAGAAAAAAAGGCAATTAGATCTTTAAGATTTACTTAGTTTTATATTGAAAAAAAGAAAAAGATTTTACAAATCTAGTATTCATGGTTACATTAAGCGATAGATGAACTTTTCTCGCCAGACGAAAATTTGCGCCCCTTCACATTTGCGCCCAAGAACGACCGCTGCCTCCTTGCCCCCTCCTATCTAGGCTTCTAAAAGCAAGAAACACAAGAAGACGAATAATGTGAATTGTGTTCATTTAAAATAAAATAGAAAAATGCATTGAGAATTTATACATCCCTGCCTTTTATTCTTTCCAATATTCTGCGAACTTGACAAGAGAGAAAAGGAAAAATGGCGCCCTTCCTATTAAGTGAGGAATTTTCTTCTTCACCGTCTTAGCAATTTACGACAAGGTCTTTAAAATCTGTTTATGCTTGACCCCGCTAAGAGGAAGGGTAAATTCAAAGGAAAGAAAAGGAAAGGGCGAACGGGTAGGGCTAGTTTGATTTTAATTTAGTCGTCTTGAGTGTCTCTCCCAATATGTTGACGTTATCAGAGACCATATGACATGATGTAGTCTTCGCTTCTTCTTACAAAGTAAAAAGCTTTTCGAATTCTTTATGCTGTGTAATAAAAAACCTTTTTTCGTTTGAAATACATTCTTGCTCGGATACAATCTTCGTTCTTGAAAGAATTATCTATCTATCTATCTATCTATCTATCTATCTATCTATCTAGTACAACAATCAGTGAGTTTCTATCTACCCAATTTCACCCACAAGGCTTGTATTAACCAGTGTGATTGTTTTCAGGTGCTTTCCAAATGTGCCTCGCGCTGGAATCGCCACCTCAGGACGAAATAATCAACAAGTCACCACCTTAAAAATTGACCATGGTGTGTGTTTTATATATATATATATATATATATATATATATATATATATATATATATATATATATATATAATGCTGTGTTACATTAGAATATGCACATACCCACTACAAAAACTTTACATCTTGTTTCAACGTTAAAAAGATTTTTTAAAGTTTCATCTACTTTTGCGTTGAGTCCTGTTTTGAATTAATGTTTTTAACGCATACAACTAACTCTTCGTTTTTTACACACGCGCACACACGCACACATATATAATATATATATATATATATATATATATATATATATATATATATATATATATATATATATTTATTATATTTTATATTTTTGGCAGCATATTTTCATTTAACCATGGACGATTAAAGAATTTAGATAAGTTGTGTTTGTTTATTTTCAAGAATATTCTTTCTGTAATCACGTATAACCTTTGTTGATTCTTGAGAAAAGGGAGCAAGAAAGGTACCATGGCTGCCTTTATTCATTTTTATTTTTCCGACTACTTTCGATATATTCTAATATCGACATCTGGGTTACGATGGCCAAAACAAATAATTGTGTTTCAGCCATCATAAGCCGGAAGTTGGTATTTGAATATATCGAAAGCATCTGTAATTTATATATTTAAAGGATTTTCACTGGCCCTACTTTTTAAATTTTTTAACTTGTGTCATTATTACTGCTGCCTTCATTACCGTTCACTATATATATATATATATATATATATATATATATATATATATATATATATATATATATATATATATTTGTGTATAAATGCAGACATTGAAATCAAAACAAAAAGTGTGTTTCATCATATATATATATATATATATATATATATATATATATATGAATATAGTGAACGGTAATGAAGGGTTTGGTAATGCGTGTGGATAATTCTAAAGAGGATGTGACCCAGAGAGCTCAATGTAACACCAGAGCAAATATTAATTAAATAATTAAGAAAAATAACCTTAAGGTTCCATGACAGGGAAATATATTATAGTCATGGAAACTTCTTGCTTGTCTTTTCTTCATTATTTAATTATATATATATATATATATATATATATATATATATATATATATATATATGTGTGTGTGTGTGTGTGCGTGTGTGTGTGTGTGGTGCAGCAGTTGTTATAGAAAGTGTGATAGACAGTGATAGACAGGATATGAATCAGAAAAAATATTGGGATCAGACTTATAAAAATAGTGAAAAGATACATGATGAATCTAATAGAATATCCGAGAAAAGAATTACAAAGATGGTGAGTTGTCGACGTTGTAGAATGAATAGTTTGGATGGAGGGTAGCCATGTTGAAAAATATATGTTTTTAAATAGAAAAATGAATAGAATAAAAAGAAAAGAAAAGGAAAATGGAAAATGAAAAAGAAAAATCAAGTAAAAAGTAAAGGCACCCGCTTTTGACGTCATTCAAGCGTATGATACGCTTTGGCAGATCCACGTGTGTTGAACCAACGACGGTCTCCCTTCGAAAGACATGGCGGCGTTCGCTGCGTAAAGAAATCATCGCGCCGCTCTGGCCGTGAATTTACGATTCACTACTTTTTTTTTTTTTTTTTGCTTTCTTTTGAGAAAGATTTACTATGTTTTCTTTTCTCTTTTAGTCCATTTCTCGCCTTTAGTTTCTCTTCCACTCTCTCCTTTTCTCGTATCGTTTAATCTCGTTACAATTTCTTCTGTTTCATGCGTTTTTTTTTTCGATGCCAATTCTTTTTATTATCTTCTACTTTTTCAGTACTCAGACGATTTGTCAATGATTTTTCTTGTTTATTGTTTGTATATTTTTTTCTTTTAGCTTTTAACAAGTTGTAACGTTTATTTTCCTTTCTCTCTTTTCAGTCTTTTTATCTTCGAGTTTCTGTCGTTTTTTTTTCTTCTTTTTGCTGCGTTTTCTGTTTCTTTGCTTCACCGTTTCTTTTCTGCTGTCTTCCTTTCTTTTTCTTATCTCCTTCTCTCTTTCTTTCTTTCACCGTTTCGCTGTCTTACGTCTTTCTTTTTTCGTCGCTTCTTTTTTCTTTTTCCTCTTTTTCCTTCACGCTTTCATTTCATCACTGCGTCTCTTTTATTACGTCTTTCTTTCTTTTTTATCGTCTCTTTTTTATTCTTTCTTTCTTTCTATTTTTATAACTTCTTTTATTTCTTTCTTTTTTTTCACCGTTTCTTTTTCTACTTTTTTTTTATCGCTTCCATTTTCTTTCTTTCTTTTTTTTCACTTTTTCTTTTTATCACCGTTTCTTTTTCGTCTTTCTTTCTTCCTATTTTCATCGCTTCTTTCGTTTTTCCCCGTTTCCTTTCCATCTATCTGTCTTCTTTCATCGCTTCGTTTTTCTTTTTTCTTTCTTTTTTCTTTATTCCTTTCTTTCTCTGTTACTTTGTTTGTTTGTTTGTTTATTTGTTTCTTTCTTTCTTTCTCACCGTTTCTATATCCTTCCTTCTTCCTCTCATTCTTTGCTTTACCTTTTCGATTTTATCATTCTTTCTTTCTAATTTGTTCTTATTTGTCATTTCTAAGACCCCTTTTCTATACTTTTCTATCGTATTTCCTACATCCTTTGAAAATGTTTACAATTTATTCCCATTTCTCCTATAGTTTTTCTGTTTGTTTGTATTTTGCTTTTTCATTTCTTTTGGTCGCACTGCCATTTTTTCTTTCTTTCTTTTTTCTAATTTATAATAAAACCTCTTTGTTTGTTTGTTTCGTTTTTATTCTATCTTGCTTACTTTCTTCCTGCTTTTCTCTCTTTCTTTCTTTCTTTCTTTCTTTCTCTAATTTGTAAGGAAATCGTCTTTCTTTCCTTCGTTCTTTTCTTCTTTCCTTTCTATCTTTTTTTATTTCTATCTTCTAATTTATAACGAAAACGTCTTTCCTTTCTTCCTTCCATTCTTCTTTCTTTCTTTCCCTTTTTCTTCCTTCTCTCCTTCTTTATTTAATTCTTTCTCTAATTTGTAATGAAAACGTCTTTCTTTCTTGCTTTTTTTCTTTCCATTCTTTCTTTTTTCTCTCTTTCATTCTTTCTTTCTTCTTTAATTCATTCTTTCTGTAATTTGTAATGAAAACGTCTTTCTTTCACATTTCTTTCTTTCTTTCCTTCCTTCCTTCTTCCTTTCTTTCTATATTTCTTTCAATTCTTCTAATTAATAATAAAAACATCTTTCTTTCCTTCCTCTCTTTCTTCGAAATTTAATGTAAATTTTCTTCTTTACATTTTCCTGATTTCTCTTTTATTGTCTTTTGTTTCCTTCCATATTTCTATAAATCATTACTCATCTTCACCCGCCACATTTTCACTATCAGTAGTTTTCACTTCTCTCCTCTTGTAAAATATACTCGTATACTTTCTTTTTGGCGGGGCTTAACTTGAAGTCAAGTCACCAATCTCATACCATATCCTCCTCCATGAGAGAAAAAATATTCTCGCATCACCATAAAATAACCTTAGTGCAAGAATCACACTGTGATTAAACCGCCAAAGGCGAATTCCTACCATCAACAATAACACAAAAACAGTGCGAAGTGTAAAACAAACCAATAGAGAGACATTGAAAAAACAAAAGATACGTCTGAGCATGCGCATTAATAATAGCTTCTATCTTTGGGCGTAGAATTTTTCAGACTGAACAAAAAATACTGAAGTATTTAAATGCTTGTGGTAAAATATAATAAAAAGAAATAACAGTCCTAGAGAAATTGGTTATTGGTGGCAAATAAGAAATCAGCCAATAGAAAACGAAAAAAAAAAGCGGGATTCCAGTGAAATTTATAGACCGACACGACAGACGTATCAGAGAGAAAGAGATAGGCGTTCTATTAGTTGTTAAAATAGCAGCAAAAGCCTTCTTAAGCATTGTCTTATTCGCATTTAAGCCAACATTCTACGGCCGATTTATTCGTATTAGCCTCACAGCGAGAAGCAGGTGCGTTGAAATAACTAACTCAGTAGAGGGAGGCAAGCGTAAACTCATGCGAGCTTCTGGTTTTGTTATTAGCAAGTGTAGTTTTCTTTTTCTAAATGCCACGTTCCTTCAGGATGTGGGACATCATGGTTCTCCACGATTTCCTATCATTTTTCTCTATATACAGGTGTCTGACCCTCGGTTTGCTGAATTGCTTGACCCTCATGGAAAATGATGGGAGAGTCCAGTACAACTCCACACGGTAACCCTCTACTTTGAGTGGCTCTTGGGAATTGTATTGGGTGAATAATTAATAAGACAGTGAAGAATTTTGTAATTTTACCATCACTGCTTAGTTGCTAAAATTCAAGTCTATAGAACCCAGTCTGTTTGTTCTATTTATCCGGACTAGAGAAGGACAACAGCGTTTGGGGGAAGAAGAAGATTCAACTTTTCAAAATTGTGGTTGGTTCTGCATAAAGCCGTCACCAATATAATCAAATCCCAAGGTTTTATTTAGCATGGAAAATGACAGGAGAGTCCAGTACAACTCCACACGTAACCCTCTACTTTGGTGGCTCTTGGGTGAACATTAATAAAACAGTGAAGTTTTGTAATTTTACCATCACTGAATCCATAGCTGGGGGAAGAAGAAAGATTCACACATTTCAAAGGTTATTAACGGATGTAATGGATTCTGGAATTCGAACTTGGCTCTCCGATTCCTGAATCCAAGCCGCTATTCTCCTCCCTCTCTCTCTCTCTCTCTCTCTCTCTCTCTCTATATATATATATATATATATATATATATATATATATATATATATATATATATATATATATATATATATGTAATTCCACCCCAATCAAGGTGATAGTGTTACTATTATGCAATTTTTAAAATTCCATTTAATCTTGCCTTCAATTGTTTTGTTTTTTAAGGAGTAGAACTTTATTCATTATTTGCGCTTTTGGATTAGCTTTCCTCTTTCTGGTAAACTTTTCCCATTCTCTTACTGCCAGTAACCCCTTGCGTCTTAGTGGCATTATCACCTTACGTCGGGTTAAACGATTAAAAAAATCACAGAAAATAACAATCATATATATATATCCTATATTTCTTGTTGAATGAGAGACGTGTGAAATGTGAAATGTTCGGCGAAACATGGGAAACGCTGAATAACTCGACAACTGAAAAGACTGATCATGTTACCAAATTTGGTTCGTATCTTGTGTATCTCCATGACTACTGTGACGATATTATTTTTTTTTATTTGTCGAAATTTACAAAGGTGTGTGCTATGTTTGTAAAATCTTTATTGTGGAACTTTTTTTTTATTGTCCCACTGTCAATGCCTCCAGTCTATGGGACTATTTTTATCTCCATTTCATCCGTCTGAAGAGAAAGTAATCGTTATCTGGTTACCAGTGAAAGTATTCCACCAACAAACAGCAGGTTTCAGATTCCTTATCTGATGAGACTTAAAGCACCAATGTTACAAAGAGACTAAAAGAAAGAAAGAAATGATAAAAAAAAGGGGGAAAGCGAGGGAAACGTAGAGCAATATTTCGGATTTTATTCTCTCCTTGACAACCGTTGGTCTTTATCAGATAAAATTGTAAGTGATACAAAAAAAAAAGAATGATTGGCAAAAGAAAGACGAATGAAACAGTAATAAAAAAAGGCAATGAATGAAAGAAATAAGAACATAGAGATAGAGAGAGAGAGGGAGAAGGAGAGAGAGGAGAGAGAGAGAGGGAGAAGAGAGAGAGGGAGATAAGGAGAGAGAGGAGAAGGAGAGAGAGAGAGAGAAGGGAGAGAGAGGGAGAAGGAGAGAGAGAGGGAGAAGGAGAGAGAAGGAGGAGAGAGAGGGAGAAAGGGAGAGAGAGGAGAAGGAGAGAGGGGAGAAGGAGAAGAGAGAGGGAGAAGGAGAGAGAGAATGAAAAGTTGAGTGATCTTGAAAGAAAAGGAAAGAAAAAGAAAAATCAGGTGAAAGCAAGAAAATATATATATATATATATATATATATATATATATATATATATATATATATATAATGAACATATATATATATTTATATAATGAATATATATATATATATATATATATATATATATATATATATATATATCATTATATATATATATATATTTATTTAAATTCGCTTGATAATGAAACAGAACTAGGGGCTTTAATTAAATTAAATTCTATAAATGAATTTGAAGTTTTTTGCTTCTGTTTTTGAAACATGGTAATTCCTGTGTAGCGATGGAACCATATTTATTTGTAGATTTGCATTGAGCCCTATTTTGTAAAAATAAAATATTAATAAGAGCAGCGGATTATATATCTTACTGTTCTTTCTCTTAATATATATATATATATATATATATATATATATATATATATATATATATATATATTATATATATATATATATATATATATATATATATAGAGAGAGAGAGAGAGAGAGAGAGTGGGTATGAATATATATATATATGAATTTATATATATATATATATATATATATATATATATATTGTATGTAAGCATCAATCCTTCACTTATACATGTTTTATTAAAGACGACAGACAAGGTATTACGACAAAGATTTTATTTAATTTTTCTTGTGTCCGAACAAGTGGTTTCTTTTTTGGACACAGCGTGTATAGTAACTGTTCAAATGTTCTATAATTCCGAGCGCTTTCGGCTATACTTTTAGCCATTATCAAGGAGGATTTTATTCGTTCAATTTAATTGGGTGTCTGGGTTGTGTGTATGTTTTTTGTGTTATAGAGATGTTTTATTTTCCGAACACCATCAGCATAGTTAACACTGAGCGAAGTCAGTAAAGAGAAAAAGCGAAATCAAGAGAGGGATACATAAAAAATTATGGGATCTGCAGATATATATATATATATATATATATATATATAGAGAGAGAGAGAGAGAGAGAGAGAGAGAGAGAGAAAAATGTGTGAGAAAATCATCAAAAAGGAAGAAAGAAATCGGGAGAGACATGTAAATGAAAGCAGAAGATGAGAAGAGAGAGAGAAAGTGAGAGAGATAGAAAAGACAGAGGTTAAAACAGAAGAATAGAAGATGAAAGAAAGATCGAACTCAGGAGAAAGTTAGAGAGATAAAGAGACAGATATTAAAAAATAGTAATTAGGAAATATTAGAGAAAAGTCGAGATTTCAGATCTGAAGAGGAAAAAAATGAGAAGAAACAGGAGAAGAGGGTAAAACAAAGTGTAAAAAGGATTTGCAGAGAGAGAGAGAGAGAAAAAGAGAGACACGAAGAGAAAGGAGAGAGAGAAAAGAGAGAGAGAGAGAAAAAGAGAGAGAGAGAGATAGAGAGGGGGAAACAAAGTGAAAAAGGAGTGTGATCAGAAGAGAAAAAAGATAGACACCAAGAGAAAGGAAGTGATAAAAGAAGAGAGAGAGAGAGAGAGAGAGAGAGAGAGAGAGAGAGAGAGAGGGTTAGGTGAGAAGATAGAAAGAAAAAGAGAGAAGTCGGGAGAACTGAAGGAAGAAAACCAATGACCAGAAGGAAAGAGAAAAGAAAGAGATATATCATAAGTGATATATAAAAAGGAAAGTAAATTAGAAACAGAAAGAAAGCGAGAGAACAAGAGAAAAAATAAAGGAACACAAGGGGGTGGGTCTAAGAAGAAAGAAACAATGAAGAAAAAAACACAAAGATATAGATTAGTTGAAAAACAAAATGAGAAGAAAAGAAATCAAAAGAAAAGAAAATGAGAGCGTGATGCAAAGAAAGAACGAAATTAAGAAAGCGATAGACAGAGAAAGCGTCAACGAAAAGAAAAAAAAAAGAAAGAAAAGAAGAAAGAGCAAGGTACGAGAAGAAAGGTTAGAAGTGAATAATGAAACGATGAATTTAAAGGTTGTAAGGGCAAATCACGCCGAACTTAACAATGTGACTTGATAGCGTTTCGTTTAAAAGTTTCTGGCGGAATAATCAAGAGTTTAAGGTTGCAAAATGGCGACGTCAAAGATAATGTTTGATCGCGACGACAAACAGCTGTTTCAGATTTCCGATTTGACATGGTCGATTTTTCTTCTTCTGTTTCCTTATCCATTTTTTACTTTAGAAGTTTTCAGTTTGTCTCAATGAGCAGGAGAATTTCTCCAGTCTTTGAACCATTTAAGAAAAGGATCAAAGAATTTAAATTAGAGGAAAAGACATTTCTGCTGACAGAGTCACTAAGGAAAATAAAAATAACTCTGTCTCACGTATAAAATAAACTTGACGTTTCCTTTTAGTCTCCGGGAGAAAAAGCAAGGCAACATGGTTTCAATAAACAAATAAATCAGCGTATATGCAAGGCTATGAGGATCTCCTTAGTAGGCCTAGCATAGAAATAAATACAATTTGTGAGCCGTTAATAAAAAGAAAAGAAAATGACAGTAAGACTTCAACAGCAGCCGCAGCAGTCAAACCATGACAAGCAGCAAGAACACTTGCAGCTTAAATCAGCAGTCAGTTTATGTTTATTGCTCCAGTTTCACTACAGAACAATGGCCTGCTGGATTAAAGCGCTGCTTCGAGAATTTGGTGATATAGTGGTTGTGAGTTCAATCCTTGGACTCAGTGAAAACGTGCGAACAATCGGTGGAGTATTGGATAGCGGCTCGGATTTCGGAATCGGAGAACCGAGTTCGAAATCCGGTCGAGTTCATTATATTCCTTTACGTGCTAATAACTTTAGGAAATCCAATTTGTATCCTCCCATCTATGGGTAAATAGCAGGACCGACAGTCTTTTATAGCCTTTGGACGGCTACAGGTCTACTGCAGAAAAAATGGCATCTTACTGCGGGGAAAAATCTGCCTCGTCAGTCATGTATCGAAAGATACATGATAGCCTAAGCGTGTATCACGCATTGCACATAACTGAATATTAGACAATATCCCTAGACATGTGCAGTGGAGCAAGAACAGTCTTAACCCGTAATATTTTATCATAGAAAAAAGTGAATAAAAATAAATTTCTCAAGAGTTTATATTCTGAAAAATTTCAAATATTTTGTTGTAAACCGCATTTTTAATATCACCCCACCCCTCCAAAAGAAAACTAGAGCTGTGATATCGGAGACCTCAGTGTTTCTGCTACCCCATGTCTAGTTTCGAAGAACGTCTTTA
>CAHIKZ030000223.1:3027500-3035000 GCA_903632075.3 Acanthosepion pharaonis
AAAATATATTTTTACGCTCAATCTAAATGATAATTAAAGAAATGTTTTTCCTAATGTTCACATAATACTAGACACAAGAACCACTCAAAGTTAATAAACACGGTTGTTGTGTAAGCGGTCAGAATAAGGTGAGTAGTTTATGTGAAAGATAACGGTTAATCCTTGATTTGAAGAGATTAAGATTGTGGCGGTCGAGAAAGGATCCCATCGGGATTCTGTTACTCAAAGCAGTTGTTCTTAGGGAGGAGCTATTCGAAGGGAACTTCCTCCTTACTAAAGGAATACAAAGAAATGAGGGTGGTTTGTGTCAATATCCGCGCCGTAGGGAGTTTTTGCTGGAGGGTTAGATTTTGGGGGAAACTTTTCGGATATATTCCATAGAAATAACGGTAGATTAGACAGAGGCGTGTCGCGTTTCGCCTGT
Source organism: Acanthosepion pharaonis (assembly GCA_903632075.3). Taxonomy (NCBI): domain Eukaryota; kingdom Metazoa; phylum Mollusca; class Cephalopoda; order Sepiida; family Sepiidae; genus Acanthosepion; species Acanthosepion pharaonis. The sequence goes on from CAHIKZ030000223.1 coordinate 3,027,925, forward strand.
GGGAATGAGGCTAGAAAATGAAAAATAATTCATTGCCCACAAAGCTACGTAGACACTAAAACGTGAAAAAAGAATGAGATTTTATTAAAAATCAAAAAAACAAAGTTAAATAAATTGATCCTATAGTCAGCTGATCCTATAATTGATCCTATAATTGATCCTACTGTTAGTTGAGTAATCCCCAAATCCCTGCCCACCTTGTCTGCACAACTTTATCATTTCTTCCTGTCTAAACGTATCTTTTTCAAGTACCGGAAGTAGTATTCCTGAGTGCTGTTGTCTGATGTGATCTTCCAATCACTTACTGATTGATTCGTTTTTTACGGCTGAACAGCTCTTTACTGGTCGTAATAGCAAAAAGTACGCGGATGAAGGCTGCAAGAAAACAGTTTTTAGATTTACATTGGTATTTCCAAGGAGTTTTTGCCTTACTTGGACATTCTGTAGACCGTTGACAAAAGCGTCCAGAATATGCTGGTCTCGAATTTCTTCGGAATTCATTGACCGGAAGTTACATTCCTTGTTTAGAGTTCATAATTCTTTTCAGTACTTTTCAGGTGATTCACCATTTATTCATAACACGGGTTACTTAAATTCAGAGAATATTTTTAGATTGTAATAATTTTTAAATAATGATTTAGTTATGCAAGTCTTACTAATTAACCAATATCTAAGGGAAGAAGAGGATTCATATCTTCCTCAAGGACATTTGCGCATTTCTTTCTATTTTTTGTATATATACTGAATTCCTTTTCTATCAGTAGACAGGCTCTTTGCCCGTAGTATATCTTCAGGTTTGTTGTAATATTTTTCCCAAATAAATCAAGATTATCTAGGAGTTCAAACAGTACTTTTTGTTGCATTTTACAGAGAGTTTTTTAAATTTATATATTATAAAATTGTTTAAAAAATGGATAAGGTTAATTTTCGGATCAGGTGAATCAATCTCCGATGGGTAAATTGTCGCCATTTTCATTTTTATTTTCGCGGCGGCTAGCATCAGTCGTGTTGATGGAAATTGTAAATCTATATATCTTTAGATTTCATCAATATTGTTTTTTTAGGGAATATACTGATTTGAAACGAAGCAAATATTTTAAAACAAACGGCTACAGAATTCAAAAATATATCCAACGACAAAAAAATAAAAAATAAAAACAGAAATTTCAAACAGTAAAATTTATATATATATATATATATATATATATATATATATATATATATATATATATATATATATATATAAAAACTCTCCTAATTTTATCATGCAAAAAGAAACAAGAATATATTTGCAGACAGTGATACACATCATACGCAAAATAATTTTAAAATAAATTACTAATGTCCGAGGACTTTTGTAAGGATTTTTTTTCTTTTAAAAATCGAAGATTATGGAAGAAAACTGAAAAGAAATAAAATCCGTATCTCTCGTATTGGATAAAATTCCTATTCTTATTCGATTTATTTGTGGAAGGAATCGCAAACAAGTAAGCAAGAAATTCATGTTTACAACTATCGTCTGCTTTGTTTGAATTCATCCACTTAATTTTGTTTTTAAAATTATCTCTTTTGTTACATTCAATGTTCATTTATTTTTGCTTTTGGTTAAGTTTTTGCTCGTTCCGCTAAAAATTAATTATTGTCTAACGATTCATTACGGCTTAACCAAAGGTGAAGGGGAATTATTGGTATTTCTTCCTGGAGTTTGTTTTTTCCTTTTCTTTTCCGGTATTTGGTTTTGGTGTTAAGATATTTTAGTTGGCGGCGGCGGCGGCCATTTTTAAAAATAATTCGATTTCAGCTTTTATTAACGTTTCTTTTTATTATCAAATTCTTAATTATAATTCGAATAAAATTATTGAAAAGGCTTATTTTGAAGCCTACCAATTCCCTTCTGAATCAGTGGCATTTAAATGCAGCTACACACATGTTTCTGATTCAATTTTTTGCTATTTCTTTATTTATTGGAAAATGCCTCGTAGTAAAATCATATCACTTATTGATCTATTTACAAAAATCTTATATTAGTTTTCGTTTTATCTCATATTTAATTTTATCTGGCCATTTTCTGCATATATCCTTTTATACTGGGCTTCTTCTCATGGTAGAACGGTTTCTCACAATCTAATAATAAACGTCAGTGTATATATATATATATATATATATATATATATATATATATATATATATATATATATATATATGTATATATATATATATATATATATATAGAGAGAGAGAGAGAGAGAGAGAGAGATAGATAGATATTTTTTTGCATTTATCGCTTTCTATAAATCTTTCAACGGCTTTTTCTTTTCTCACATGATTTCTGTCTGTTTCAAATCTTTACATTTCTACAAAAACGTTTTCATTTTTTAACGCTTTCTTCTTTTTTACCTACATTTTCCTTCTTTCTTTCTTTCTTCCTTGCATTTTTCTTTCTTTCTTTCTTTCTTTCTTTCTTTGCCCTTCATATTTTTCTTTTTGGTTTCCTTCTTTCTTTCTTTCTTCATTATTTATTTATCTCTTTCTTTCTTTCTTTCTTTTCATTCATTCATTCATTCTGAAATATATTTCGATATGTCTATTGCTATATTTTATAAGACATTTTATATTAATTATAATTCGAATAAATTTACTGCCTTACATGGGGTGAAGCCGCTGGTGATATGTTTTGCTATAATTATTGTATAAGATGCTTATGGCACAATGTAAACTGATATACGCATCATTTCCACATCCTGAGCTCTTTGTCTATTGTAACATTCTGTAAGAGAAGTCATTCGAATCCAGTAAGAAAACACGTCTAGTGCCACTATGAGAAAAGTGAAGCTCATTAATAAGAATGACTTAATATAAATAGCTTGTTAAACATCACGCAATGTCCTAAAACATTCACTAAGCTTAATTCTGGTCAAGAGAACTGGCGCATTAATGAAGATCGTTGATACTAAATTAGCAATGATCAAGTAAAATAAATTGGCTCACATCTACTCCCGGCCAGATGTCCACATTAAATTGCAATTCGTGAATCGTGTATTTATCTAGAATTATAAAGCATATTGCATTTTTTTATCGAATTCACCCCATGTAAGGATGGAAAGCCACTAAGGCATAAAGGGTGACTGAGAGTGGAAAAAAAATGAAAATAGAAACGTTACTAAGGATCGAGAACAACAGAAGAGAAAACAGGAAGACACTAGATGACGACTGACATTGCATTTAAATTTTTGAAGATCGAAGTTGGCCGTAAGCGAGAAACGAGGGAAAATAAATCGTTACGGTTACGCCTAGCCAATTCAACTGTGATTTGGTGAGACCTTTCCGCCAATCTAGTACTGCGCTTAAATTTATAAAGTCTACGTACCATGACAACGAACTCATCCGAACAATTATCCTGAAAACATTTATGGAAGAGGCACAGAGAAACAACTTTAAGGCAGTGAGAGAGTGAGGAAAGCCGAGACACCAGGTCATGACGAATATGGTTCAAAATGGGTGTCCATAAATATCGTTAGAGGTACAAATTGCTAGTCACCTGGAACTTTTACTCTAGTGCAGTGAAAAAGTATTGCCTCAGATTTGGGATCTTCAAGGATCAGACACGTTTTATTTATGTCGTTATGACAAAACCGATTTCTGACTGGTCTCCAAGAAAGGAACATGAAAATGGTCACTGTTCTCCTCCCCTTAGTTACCGTGGTAATTAGTATCTATTTAATATTATTATAATTAGCAATTTGTTAAGTAAATATTTTTCAATAAGGGGGAATTCGTAAACTTGTCATATAGTATATTATAAAATATATAACAGTTCTGTATTATTTTTTTGTTTTTATTGATTCTGAAATAATTCTCTTGTCTTAGTGCTTTGCTTCAGTCAATCGGTTATGAGCCATGCGTGTTACACGTTTAGACAATCATGTATCTTTCGATACATGACAGACGAGGCAGATTTTTTTTCCCGCAGTAGGTCGTTATTTCTTCCTGCGGTAGACCAGTTACCATCCAAGGCTATAGAACCCGGTCTGTCCTGCTATTTACCCTTAGCTGGTGGGGGGAGGGAGAATGGATTCATACCTTTTGACTGGAACTTAGTTTCTAGAAAAAATTCTTTTAATAAACTTCTACGTCTTCGTATATTTCTGTGGTATTTTCAATTGTTACTCAGATACTTGACTTTCTTCACCTGCTTGATTTTGATATCCCCGACATGTAGGATACGCTTTGGACCATCTCTTTTACTTACGAGTAAAAATTACATTTTATAGCTCTTTTTTCTTGCTTTTCTATTAGTTTGTATAAGATTCATTTTAGTTTCCTTTCTTTGTCTGCTACTAACACAAATGAGTCGATGGCTAATCTATAGACTCATAATGCAGACATCTTTAACTGTCAAGCCATAGAACTACTCATATAACGGATTGTAGTTTATAATGTAAGCAAAAGGCAGAGCCGCCGGTGATATGCTTTGCTGTAATTATTGTATAAGATACTTACGGCACGCAAGAAACCCCGAGACTGATATCTAATAATTATGCAGTATTATGATTTCTAAGGTCAACGAGCAATATGAGACACGTACAGTTGAGTGCGTCCTTCCCTTCCGGTGACGCATGCGTACACAGGGAAAAATATTTGTGTTATAATCTTCAAGAGGCGAATGTCCAATAAAGTAGAGATGTGAATAAGCAATCATCAACGCGATGCAATCAGTCTTTGGGGCATTTTTTTTTTTTTTTATGTGAGCCATTGTTGCATATATCGTATTAATTTCCAAGGGTCGTCTTCATAATGAAACCTTAAATGTTATTATTTACATATTTCTTCGGTGTTATTAATAAAAAAATAAATATAAAACTTATTCGTCCGCCTGCTCATTGAATTCTTCTCGGAATCATTGTTATCGTTTATTCCGATTATACACGGAATATTTTTCCATTTTTTATGCATTTTATAAAGCTACCCGGTATTGCCCAGGTAATATTATTTTTAACTGCCATATTTATCATAGATCGCCGAGTGTGGATTTATGAGTAAGATCTTATACAGCGTGGCATCTTTAATAATGGATATATTTAATATGTTTGAAAATATATTTAGTTACATATAGAACCAAATTTACATTATTCGGATTATTGTCCTCATAATTGTCGCCATGTTTATCACAACGTTTCGGCCGTTGTACGCCTCGGCCTTCTTCAGGTGGTTGGAATGACAAGGACACATGCCACTGTGTATAAAGGCGTTAGTTAGATCCAGTGACAGGACCAAAGAGTGTGAGTTCAATATCAGGTTAAGGCAGTGGGGAACTTTCAGAGGGGAATTAACAGAAGATAACTGACATCCATTAGATATGGCACGTGGGAATAGAACAGTCTACCCCAGTGAGCGAAATAAAGGGTTCGGTTCGACATTCCAACCACCTGAAGAAGGCTGGAGCGTACAACGACCGAAACATTATGATAAACATGGCGACAAAGATGAGGACAATAGCCCGAATAATGTAAATAGTGTACATAATACCTCATCTCAGAAATATAGACAGATATAGAACCATGTTCAAATGTTTTTGATGCTAGTAAATATTTAATTTATTTGTTTTTTTACGTTATATCAGTCTTTTTCTTTTCAATTATTGAATGCCAAAATCTGTTGTGCATATAATCGGCGTGGGAAGTTAAGTTATTTTCGGTTTTTTATGTGTTTTTAGTTAAAAGAAAAAAAGAAGAAAAATTAGTCCGATGAAGTCACATGAAAACGTTTTACACTTTGTCATACATCTTTACCCCCAAATTATTCTTGATATATAAAATGTACATATCGTTATCATATATATATATATATATATATATATATATATATATATATATATATATATATAGTTATACTCGTTTGGAAAAACCTTAGGTATTTTGGTTTGTAATTGAACAAACCAATGGCCAAGGGAAAATAAAGGGATAAAAAACGAAAAGAACGAAGACCATAAAATTGAGGCGAAAACAATCCTTCTGGATCCAAGCTCAGATCCAAAAAAAAAACCTCCAAAACGAGTAAAGCAAAACTACGTAAAGTGCACAATACACTAAGCAGAGCAAACCTAAATATGAAACTAAAGAGCCAGGCAAACCTAACTAGGTTTCACCTATACAGATCGTCAGCGTCGACCCTGACGATACGTATAAGTGAAACCTGGTTTTTAGGTTCATATATATATATATATATATATATATATATATATATATATATATATATATATATATATAGTCATCCACTGACAGACTGTTTCGCTGTATCACAGCTCTTCAGTGTGTCTAGACGTCCGATTGCTTCAAGCCGGGATCTAAACCCGACCAATTTGATATGAGTCAGAGATCCTTACCTTATCTTATAGGCATATATTAGTTACTAGAGTCTTGCGTCGTTTTCGACTTAAGAGTTATTAGAACCAACAGCCAGACTGCCAGCAAACGTCATTTGATTATAGTGCTACAGAAAGAACGGCGCATTTTCGAAATACTGACGTTATTTTTCAGTTTAAAATATGAAAATAGCGTTTCTCTACATTCCAGTTGCTAGGTACATTCTGTTTTTGTTTTTATTAGTTACTTTGTTCAATTAATTTCATTTTCGTATTTTGCTTTGATAAAGTCCACACTGGACGAAACGCGTCAGCAATTACCAGTTTTCCTATTGTCATTTTTATTCATTTATATATATATATATATATATATATATATATATATATATATATATATATATATATATATATATATAATTTTAAAACAAAGGAATATTGATTTTAATTTTAAAGTCTCTAAGGCCCTTTCAACCAACATCTTATCAGGAGACAATCTCCTGATGAGATGTTAGTTGAAAGAGCCTTTTAGAGACTTTTAAAATTAAAATCAATATATTCCTTGTTTTTAAAATTATATATAAATTTTGTACCTCTAAACATTTGTATATATATATATATATATATATATATATATATATATATATATATATATATATATATATATGAATGATATGTCCAGATCTGGCATCTCGACTCCAGTCACTTTCTTACAGAC
>CAHIKZ030000223.1:3040000-3070000 GCA_903632075.3 Acanthosepion pharaonis
AATAAAATAGGATATGAATATGACTTTAGTACCTATTATTGTCAGAGAACTTGGAACTCTCCCGATGAGCCTTTCAAAAAGAATAAAAATGTATAATCAGTGAAGATATGAGGAAGAGTACTGGCGTTTTCACTTTGTCAACTGAAAAGCCACAATGGACTCGGGGAAGGAAAAATCAGCACCAGAGATGGCCCTCGTGTCCTCTGCTCTTTATTGATTGGAAGTATTATCGTCTACATAATGGATTGCAATAAATACCTGTTCTGTGCCAGAGATTTTGCTTCTCAGTTACCTGAACTTAGCCAGTAGTGCATGTCTCCTAGTTGCTGATGCGCCGTCCATGGTCGGGAATAGTTGAGAGTTTTCATGGCATCGACAGTGTTCTTGTTTTGTTTTTAGGTTTTTTTTTTTTTGTTTATTTTTTTTTAATTTATTGTGAGTCAAAATGACTTAGGAATCGCATTTAGATACTTTTCAATAATTACATTCGGAGACCGGCTGAGAGGATTAGTTTATCCGATCTGAAGTTGTTTCAAACCTCTAAATTTAACGCTAAAAAAAAAAACAAAAGAAGGAAAAAATGAAACTGATTGAAACCATTCACCATATCGGACATATTTGGCTGTGATGCATGTGCCTGATATACCCTTATCAGACAGGGACCACGATTCGTATATTAGGCTTGTTATATTTGTACCACAACGGAACAAATTATAGCGTGTTGCTCTCTCACTCATTAATAATAATCATAAGATTTTATATCGTAACAGACAGCAGCCTGTTTGGCGTAAAGCTGACAACTCTACACACTAAAAAAAAATATGTACTACGGGATCCACAGAAGCAGCACTAATGTAAAACTGTGAACGTATAAGCTACATGGAATAAGAAGTACTCGCTTTCTCCCTTATTAAGAAAACGTCATTTAAAATATAATTATTATTTTAACTTCACTTTTAAAGAAAACATACCAATTATATTTGAGAAATAATCTACATCTTAAGTATACATATATACACGTTATTAAAATTAAAATTTAGACATTTTCTTTAAATGTGTATTGTTGATATTTCTCGTACTCATTCAAGATTGGTCTTCATCTACTTCTGTGTGCCGTGTCTCTTTAAGTTCATGGCTCTCCACAATATCCCGTCCGTTGTAGCTCTTAGTAAATTTGTCTTTTTGCTATCTTTTATAAAAACTGTTCTTTCAACCATTTACACAAGCTTGTTAGGTAGGTTATACACTGCTTTCATTTGTCCAGTTTGCCTTCACTCAGTCCTGTGAGTGTCAAATTTTCTAAGTCTTCTTTCCTCATTATGTGTCCTAGAAATTCCGACTGTCTTTTTTTATTCTAAATATAAGCATCTTTATTGTTTCCATTTTCTCTCAAATTTCATCGTTGTTCATATGTTCCTTTGGTATCATCTAATGAGGATACTATGTGATTCTACTCAAGGTTTCTACCTTCTGTAGAACCACATTTCTTTTGCTTCACGTCTATTCTTCATCTGTGATAAGATAGTCCAAAATTCACTGCGACCAATACAAGGACCGACATTCCATAGCAGTTCACTGCTCATTTCTTTGTTTCTAATGATATTTTTCCTGTTTCTTATTACTGTGCTTAGCTTTAGAAGGCACCTTTTGCTATCACAACGCGCCTTCGGATTTCAGTGCCACATTTTCTGTTCTCTTTAGAAACACTTCTTAGATATTTAATTCTTTTCACTTTCAAGATGTTGGTATTTCCAATTTGCAATTCGCAAGTTGGGCTGTCCCTTTTCCTGACAAGCGTGCATTTTAATTCTGTCAGGATTGCTTCACTGTAAAGTTTGCATCAGGCAGGTGAGATGTCATGTCTTCATCATATGCCTTTTTCTATTTTGATGTTGTTGTAGTGAGAGCCAGATGCCCTCCTTACAATCATGAATGAACTGATCAATTCATGATAAGTAGTCTTGGGTAATGGACAGCGGCTCGGATTGCGGAATCGGAGAGCCGAGTTCGAATTCTACTTGAATTCATTACATTCACTTACATGCTAATATCCTTGGGAAAGGTATGGATACTCTTCTTTTCCTCCCAGCTATGGATAAATAGCAGGACAGGCCGGGTTCTATAGCCTTGGATGACAACTGCTTTACCACAGAAAGAAATGGCAACCTACTGCGTGAAAAATCTGCCTTGTCTGTTATGTATCTAATGATACATGATCGTCTAAGCGTGTATCGCGAATGACACCTAACTGATCTGACTGGCTTTCCAGTCGAATCCATTATATTCACTTACGTGCTAATACCCCTGGGAAAGGTATGATTCCTCTTCTTCTCCACCCAGCTATGGATAAATAGCAGGACAGACCGGGTTCTATAGCCTTGGATGGTAACTGGTCTACCGTGTCAGACATGTATCAAAAGATACATGATCGCCTAAGCGTGTATCACGCATGAAACTTAACTGAGTCCTGGGTAATTGTCTAGGAAGATGAAGATAATACGATGGCAGTGACTGGTCTAGCTGAGTATTGAACATTATTATCTCTACTGACTCTGTCGAGTTAAGTGATGTGCCTTACCAGACCTCATATTAAAACAGGTGCATTTACTAAATTGACACAGTGTTATTTGTGCTGTAGATAGGCTTTCTGAAAATGATAAGCGGGTGTTGCACACGTTTCACGTGTCTTCTCTTACCGTCTATACTATTCAGACTATGCTTTTCCCCTTATACTTGCTAATATAGTAATTACTGTCTATAATGATTATTAGGTACATATAACACCAGTTTTAAACAGTAATGCCATTAAAACGACTAGTAGAGCGTCCCTTGGACCTTTTACCATCTCATGTTAGACCTTGCCTTCGTCGCTAATAATTCATGCCACGGCTAACGCTAACATCTTAACAAAAACAACAATAACTACAGCAAAACCAATTACGCCCATTAATACACAGGCTGTATCTACTTTCACTTTCTCTATTCGGGCTGCTATTTTGTGCCATGTTGCATTAGTGGCTGTGTTTCTGACTTGTTGCATGGCTTGGCAACGTCAGTCTCTGACTAATTCTAGCAGAGCTTCCTACTCGGCTCTTTTACTCTTCTTTCTTCGCCATTGCCTCTAAACTCAAGGCCTCTGCTTCATTTCTCCAACTACATCCGCCACCTCCGCTTTCTCTAGCCCAAGTCTACACCTCCGGCAACGTTCTGTCGAATCTATTTTTACACTAGAATGACCGAACGTCCGACTCGCGGTATTCTTCGTTCTTTCCCTTCCTTTACCCCCCGATGTCTACTCTTATTTCTGTTTAGGGGTCTTACGGGGTTCGTTTCGGGTTCGCGTTAGTTGGTGCGTCAGTTCGTGTGGAAGAATTTTCATTTTCCTTCAAACTGTGTTAATATTAGGTAAGGGATGAAAGAAAAAAATGAAAAAAAGAAGAAAGATAAACAAGAATTGTAATAAAAAAAAAAGATTTAACGAGAAAAATCAAATCATTTAAGGCTGAATAATAATGAAATTTGCTGTTTTCGAATTTCCATCTAACTTACAAATTCTGATTATATCTGCATGCATAATGCATTAGCTCTCAGTCTAGCTTTCTTTCTGCTCTGCTTTTTGATTTATCTACGTATCTATGATGATTTTTAACGATCCCAGGACAGAATCTTCACTATTCTTCATATCTATATATTTATATCCACAGACATATAAATAAGCGGTCCTACCTACTAATATATGCGTATAATCTATCTATCTATCTATCTATCTATCTATCTATCTATCTATCTTAGTCTGTTCATATCTATCTATCTAACTATTTATCTATCTATCAGTCTGTCTGTCTGTTCTTGTCTTTCTTCTTTTCTATCTATCCATCTATCTATCTATCTATTTTATATATCAGTATTTTCTTATCTATCTATCTATCTATCTATCTATCTATCTGTTTTTGTCTTTCTTCTTTTCTATCTATCTATCTATCTATTTTATATATCAGTCTTTTCTTATCTATCTATCTGTCTATCTATATATTCTTTTCTTTTTTTCATTCTTTCTTCTTTCCTATCTATCTACCTATCTATCTATAGCTTTCTTTTATTTATCAGTCTGTTCTTATCTATCTATCTATCTATCTATCTATCTATCTATCTATCTATCTATCTTAGTCTGTTCATATCTATCTATCTATCTATCTATCTATCTATCTATCTATCTATCTATCTTTTCTATCTATCTATCTATTTTTATATGTTCTTTTTTTTATCTATCTATCTTTTCTATCTGTCTGTCTGTCTATCTGTCTATTTTGTATTTCTTCTTTTTATCTATCTATCTATCTATCTATCTGTTCTTATCTTTATTATTTTTCTATCTATCTATCTATCTATCTATCTGTCTGTCTGTCTATTTTATATATTCTTTTTTTCTATTTCTATCTATCTATCTATCTATCTATCTATCTATCTGTCTGTCTGTCTGTCTGTCTGTTCTTGTATTTCTTCTTTGTATCTATCTATCTATCTATCTATCTATCTATCTATCTATCTATCTGTTCTTGTCTTTCTTCTTTTCTATCTATCTATCTATCTATCTATCTATCTATCTATACACACACACACACACACACACACACATATATATATATATATATATATATATATATATATATATATATATCAGTCTGTTCTGATCTATCTTAGTAAATATACCTCTATACAGCTCTCAACATAAATGCATATCATGCATAATAGATATAAGGAAGATACATAGAGAGAGGGAGAAAAGTGTGTCTGTATATGAGAGAGATAGACAGAGATAGAGAGAGTCTGTGTGAGTGAGTGTGTGAATGAGTGAGTGAGTGATGGAGATGAAGAAAATGAAGAAAACATCCTTATTGACCATTCGTCTTCTAGGGAAAGTAAATCCGATCCGACCGACCTAGAGCCCTTTCTATTTTGGTGTATTTATCCTATCTTCTATCCGTATGCTTGTCACTTTTCCCCTGTAAATATTCTGTATTATTCTAATATATTTCCGAAATGAAACAAGCTTTCTTAGCAATTTCTAAAATTTACAGATTTACCAATAAGTAACAATTTTTTTTAAAAAAATGCGCTAAAATAATTTTATTGATTCTTGTACTTATCTTAACAATTATGTCACCCTAGGACATAGGTAATCATGGCTCGCCAAATATTTATTTATCAGATTTGTTTATTGAAATGTTTGTCAAAACATCGGCTAATAGCCAAATTATTCCAACTTTATAAACTGGTAAATAATAAGGATTGCCTTATAGGTATTTCTCGTATCTTAATAATTGACTAAATTCTTATAAATTTATAAATAGAAAATAAATAAATATTTCCTAGCATTAAATTTATTGTATTAGTTATTAGTACTTTTTAAAAAAATAGAATTACTTTTGTAAATAAACTTATATTGTTTAATATTTTGATGCGAATTCTCAAGAACAAGGCTTATAAATTCATATTCATCTCATGTATAGATTTTCTGACAATTAAAATCATCACTTTTTGAAATAAATAATCCCTGCTTAGAAGTAAAGCCAGTTAAAATAATAACGTTGTCAATAGAAAAACCGTCTTTTTGATAATTCGTTTTTTTTTTTTTTTTTTTGCGGTCATGAATTTTGCCAATTCTTTTCATTAATACAGCTTTTAAGGAAAATACACCTTTTAAGTTCATTACATGTTATAGATCCTTCTAATTGTGATGTGAGTTTCCTTGCCAAACTTTCGTTTTTTTGTAGTTAAGTCAACAACTTCATTATATCTTTCTTCTAGATTTTTGTTTGCGTCCGCGAAGTTCAATTTTGCCTATTTTCTATTTTCCCTTAAATTATCTTTTTTGTTCAGGTGTGATTTTCCAATAAGTAATTTCTCTTGTGTTTGTAAAAATAAAAAACACGTCATAAAAGCTATGCAAAAATATTTTATTATGTTATGACATTTTTAAATATCTAGTTTCATTCTGTTGTACAAGATTTCCCTATTTTTTTTCTCTTTCCAGTTTTTAATGTATACTCTTTATGTCTAAAATATACTTTAATATTTTTACTTTCTTTTGCAGGTAAGTAATCAATTCCTTCATATTTCTCCACCTGTTCCCGTGAGAAAGGTAAGGTTACGTATTCTCTTTCACAACGTTTCGCTTATCTTTAACCTTGGCTTTGATGCAATGTCATAATGTCTATATTGTTGGGTGAAACTGTGGATTATATATTAATGCATCTGTCGGTTTTATTGTGGATATCTCTTTTGTGACACAAAGAAGTCATGTTAAATAAAAGGAAAGGCAAAGATGGCGTCAGGAAAAAACTAATCGATAAAACAAACCTCATAAAATATAGCCTACCCTGATCAGATAGAAAAATCGATAGGGAACATCTTTCTCGCTTATTGTTGTCTAAAAACAACGAGGGGGTAAAATAAGTGAAATAATCTTGTTTTATTTATTTATTTATTTATTTATTTTTTTAATAAGGCAAGTAAATATTTTTTGGACTTTTTTCGAAACTACTATTATTAATACAAGTCTTTGAGAATATTCCTGAAAACGTTTATGTATAGCTAAAATGAGATTCTCTAAATTATTATCTAAGCTATATAATTCATTTTTTTTTAATATACTTTTATGTCTTGACACATTCAGGAGTTTAAAATAGTTTCAAAGACTTCACAGAATCTTTGGTCTATTATTTTTATAGCAGAGTTTTGTCTGTAACAGTAGAATACGTTTTAAACGTTTCTCTTGGGAGTTTATGCTATATATGTTATACATTTATATCCTTCGCTCGTTTTACAATCTTATACTTCCCGCTCTAAGCTGACATGTTATAAAATCCCGTGAATTGTACAGTAGGGAATGAAATTATTTGATCATTCGTGAGACGTAAAACAAACATAGCTGGTGGCATTGTAAATTTTTAAGATCAAAAGACATTCTAAATCCATTAAATGTATTTAGATATATAATTTAATATCATTGAAAGATAAAGAAATGGTAGTAAAGCCACAACACCCAAATATAGATGGAGAAAAAAAAGACATTTTATTTATTACTTATGTAGTCTAACATATGACATGATATATATATATATATATATATATATATATATATATATATATATATATATATTATTAGTGAACTTTATTTTGTGCTATAGTTTAGATATCAAAAGATATATATGTTGACTGTAGTTTTAAAAAAAATTAGCACTCAGTCAGTTAGGTGCCATTCGCGATACACGCTTAGGCGATCATGTATCTTTCGATACATGACTGACGATGCAGATTTTTCACGCAGTAGCTTGCCATTTCTTTCTGCGGTAAACCAGTTGCCATCCAAGACTATAGAACCCGGTCTGTCCTGCTATTTACCTATAACTGGGTTGGGGGGGAGAAGAAGAGGATTCATATCTTTTCCAAGGGTATTAGCACGTAAGTGAATCTAACGGATTCGACTGGAAAGTCAGTCAGTTAGTTATGTTCCATGCGTGATAGGCCATCATGTACTTTCGATACATGACTGACGAGGTAGCTTTTTCAAGCAGTAGGTTACAATTTGTTTCTGCGGTAGACCATTTGCCATCCAAGGCTATAGAACCCATTCTGTCCTGCTATTTACCCATAGCTAGTGGGAAAATAATAATGTTCATACCTTTCCCAAGGGTATTAGCAAGTAAGTGAATGTAATGGATTCGATTGGAATTCGAACTCTGCTCTCTGATTCCTCAATACGAGCCACTATCCAACACTATTGTACCTATTCTTAGTAATATTATTGCGTATAAATAATAGCATACTAATTTAAAATTGCTTCCATAAATGTAACTTAGCCTGTATATATTGCTACTACTTAAAACGAATGCTTGTCAACAAGAAATTTTAAAAACATAAAGAAATAATTTTTTTTTCTTCTTTTATACACCGTATCTAATGGGTGGGGGTCATGTCTTTCCATAACTTCCTGTATTTTTCGCTTTACTCAACTTTTAAGCCTTCCTCTACTACTAAGTACTGTATTTGTTCAGTACGTTGACGATCATGTCTCTCCACAATTTCCTGTCATTTTTAACTCTTTATGAATATAAGATAAATGCCTAAAGGCCATGTCACGTTGAAACACTGGTTCCGTTACGATCGACGATTTTAAGCAACGTCGAGCCTGGGCAACAGTTTGAGAAAAAAAAACAATAAAAAAAACAGATAATGTAAGCATGGATGTGCAGGTGGTGTAATGGATAATGGCTCACGATTGTTACTCTACGAGCCGCGTACCAATTCTGGTTGGGTTCGGAAAATGTGTCTTTTTGCTGTCTCTCCTAAACCGTTTTCTGGAAACATTTTACAAAATCATGTAAGATATTTTAGGCGCAGTTTTCATCTGGCACGCTTGCAATCAATAGGCCTTGTAAGTGTCAAATTTTCTAATAACTCTTTTCGTATTATGATCCCTGTAAATTTCAACTGTTTCTTTCTGGTTCTAAATATGTGTCATTTTTATTTTCATTTGCTTTCGAATTTTGTCGTTGATGAAATGTTCAGTCCTTGTTATCCTCAGTAACCTTCTGTCACCCCGCATTTCTGTTGCTTCAAGTCTGTTCTTCATCCGTGATACGATTGTCCAGAATTCAATATGTTACGTAGCAGTTCAGTAATCATTTCTTTGTCTCTTCCCTTTAATATTGAATATTGTCTAAACTCTCTTTCCTCATTTTGTACCCTCGAAATTTCAAACTTGTCTTTCTGTTGTTGAGTATAATCGTTCTTTTTCTTTTCATTGTCTCTATCACTTCGTCATCGCTCACTTCTTCAGTCCATTTTATTCTCAGCATCCTTCTGTAGAAACATATTTTCCATTGCTTGAAGTCTATACTTTATCTACGAGATTGTCTAAGATTGATTACTATATAGGAGGACTGACACTACATAACGGTTCAACTATTCTTCCTTTGATATAATGAATTTTTTGGTTCTTCATACTTTGCGAAAGTACATTTCTTTATCTCAATGCCACTTCGGATTTCGTTGCTGCACATTCCGTTCTCGGTGAAAGTGTTTCCCAGATACTTAAATGTTTGTTCTTGCTTGATTTTGATATCTCCAATTTGTAATCTACATGTTGGCCGTTTACTTTTGTTGACAACTATATTTTCTGTCTTCCTAAAATTGATGCTTATTCCTTTCTTCATGCATTCTTTCATTACACTCCTGGGGACTTCCTATAACTTCCTTCCTTTGTTTATTATTAACACTGTGCCGTCTGCATATCTTATGTTGTTAAGATTTTATCCGTCAATAATGAATCCTGGTAGGACTTCTAATTCTCTCAGAATCGTGGCAAAGTATAGATTAAATGAGTCAGGTGAGACATACTTGTGCTAAACCTTCCAAATCTATCATTGTGTGCTGCCATTCATTCAGAAAAACACATTAAATACGCTGCTCATTGGTTTTCTCCTGCTTCAATGCTCTCAATAATTGTGGCGACTTTTAAGTTCTTCCATATATTGTGTCTCGGGAATTCCGTTTGATTGTAAGGCAAAAGTTTGGGGCCACCCGTCATTTCTTAAAAACGAAACACCTCAAAATGAGATATGGTATTTTCTGTATTTTTACAGTAAAATAAAAATGTTTTAATAACCACAATCTATTATTTTTTTTGACAAAAAATAAACACTTAACGATAAAAATTAGCATAAAACAGCATCATATTTTGTTTTCCTCAATAAAAGCACCACCTTCATTAATTACAGCTTTACAAATTTCTAATATTCTTTAAAACAGTTTTTGAAAAAAAATCATAGTTAATACCTTCCCAAGTATTCTTCAAGCAATAAAAAGCTCACGCTTACTTTTTGGGTATTCTTTTCGAATTCTCCTATCCAATTCATATCATAGTAATTAAATGAGAGAGATGTCATGAGAATGATACAAGGTTATAATTTCCAAAATTAATTCTTCTTTTTCTGAGTTCAGTTGAAGTAATTTTGACATGATTTAGAAGAGTGTTGTTGATAGGTGATTTTTTTTTTTGCAATTACGCGTAAATAAGATGGTATAGCATGCCTTTTCAAAATCCAATAATATTTTTATTTTCATGATTCCAGTCATTTTGGTAATCTCAAAACGTCTACTGAAGGATTACTAGTGAAAAAAAAAAAATTTCTCATCCAAAATGTTCATAATTTATCAAAATGTATTGTGGAGAGACATGGCCATATTTGAACAATTTAGTAGTAAAAGGAGCCTGGAGAAAGACTGGAAATAAACTGCAGTTACGGAAATTTTATCTTTTGCTTAAAAATACAAAGGTATCTCATTTTAATTTGTTTTGTTTTTTACCCGAAATGTTTGCTTGCAGTGTAGGTTTCCTTCTTAAAACTCCCTCGATACTCAAAAACCATTCTGATGTTATTCAAATGATTTATCGGTAGAAACACGTGTGTTGTTTTAAGTCTCTTCGAATGTTAAGGGATTTTCTAGCATTTACTATCATATAATAGCTGGGTAATCGTGTATGGTCGTTTGCTAAGGGGGTTAGCAAACGTTTGCTTAGATACATTTGTATTACTTCAGCGTCCAGATCCAACATTCAGTCAACACTGCAATTATTCTGAGCACATCCAAGTTCAATCCCCAAACCGGACAGTGTAACTTTGACTTAATGGGAACGGGTCGAGCAATGACTAATCAATACTAAAATAAGAACTAGACGAGATAGACTTACACATGGGCAGTGGAACGAGAACAATCTACCATGGTAGATTGAATAAAGTGTTCGGTTCGAAAATCCTCGTAGGTTATCCGGATCTCTACACACCTGATGAAGGCACAATGGCTGAAGCGTTGTGATGACAATAACAAAGATGAGGGCAATAGCTCTTATGCGAATAGTTTAAACAATAAATGTCGATGTTAAATGAGGATTGACATTAGCAGTATTTCTTTTGTTTGTTTTCATATTCTCATTATGATAACGTGTTAGAAAGACAGAGCACGTATCCAGTGGGTTTCTTGATGCTTATTTTAACATGATTTCGCTGACTTTGATCTTTATCTATGGACAAAGCGTTGCTTGCTTTCAGCATCGAACTTTAAAGGCTTCAATAAACGCTTAAATTAACCTATGGCCCCAACGGAATATCGGGTTTGTTGATTGCTGTAACCTAGGAAAGGTTACTGAATGAGAAATAACCAAAACGGAGGTTGGAAATGAAATGGTAATCTTTATAACATCAACAAAATATACTCGCCAGCGGCGTGGAGTAGGTAAACCACTGCTTGCGGTGTACTACTTAGACAGCATATTACCCCCACTTACAATGAGCATTGGGACATAAACATTAGCATTCATAGGTACGGTATATAACAGGTCGGAAATGATATTCTATTCAATTCTTGTTACGTTTAGAGATCTAAGGTTGTGTTGTAACCTAGGAAGGGTTACTGAATGAGGAATAACTAAAACGGAGGTTAGAAATGAAATGGTAATCTTTATAACATCAACAAAATATTATACTCGCCAGCGGCGTGAAGTAGGTAAACCACTGCTAGTGGTGAACTACTTAGACATCATATTAACCCCACTTTCCATAGTGTACAACGTATTTGTGAGGATTAATACATACCCTTAGTGTTCATACATCTGATGAAGGCTGGAGGGCGCGGTGGCTGAAACGTTGTGATAACAATAACAAAGATGGGAATAGTAGCTCATATGTAAATTGTAAACAATAGATGTCGATTTTGCATGAGGATTGACATTAAATAGGTTTCATATCCTCATTAGGATAACGGCAGAGCACATATATCCAGTGGGATTTTTGACGCTTATTTTAACATGATTTCTCTGGCTTTGACTTTTACCCATTCACAAAGCTTTGAATGCTTCCAGCATCCCTGAACTTTAAAGGGTTAAATAAACGCTTAAATTAACCAATGGTCCCAATAGAATATTGGCTTTGTGGATAATAGACGTATACTTTAACAAACAACATTAATATTTCCATGACGATTCCCTATCCGGGAAACCGATTACTGTCATAATGTACATTTATGAGTAGAGTTAAAATATATAATGGCATATTTGCCTGTCTGCAATTCTGTTTCGAAATCAGTAAGCATTGTTGGTAAAAGCGCACGAGAGTCGCTGATATTTTTACCCAAAGACTTTTAAAAAGATGGAATAATTTAATTTTGAATTAAAAAAAATAATATATATATTTCTTCAAATTTAGTTTTTTTTTTTCTGAATATACTGGGCGTGGCTCAATTAACTCAGAGATAACGAAACTTGATTCCCTGTATCGCGCCAGAAGGTTTTTTCTCACCCAAGTCCATCCTTCAAATATATAAATCATCCATTCGCCCTTGCAGGGAATATTGCTGTCATATATGGTCTAGAGCCCCCGATGTTCGTCTTAATGTCTTCGACAAAATCCAGTGACGGATATGCAATGTGTTTGGGCCTGATCTGGCATTTCTTTTACATTCTCTCTCTCACAGACGTGCCATCACACCCCTCTGTCTTTTCTACAAATACTTTCATGGTAACTGCTCCGAAGAGCTACTTTTGCTAGTTCCCAGACTGCATGAATTTAAACGTGCTACTAGATTGGCATTTCGGTCCCACTCTTTCACTGTCGGAACAGCTAAATGTAGCCGTTTCTTCTCCTTCAATAGATTCACGCCTCGCACTTCCTGTCTGTGGAATTCCCTTCATATTACTTGTTTCCCTGATAGCTATAATTTCCAACTATTCAAATGTAATGTCAATCGACATATACAGATGCTATGATATATTTCCTGTCCTTCTCTCCACTCTTTCTTCTATCACACCTATTTACTCTCGCTCCCACTTTCTGTAACCGCTTGCGTGCTAGTGGCATACCGACTTGCTTGGGGTGAAAAAAATCCCCCCCCCAGAAATACTTATACCGCATTTGAAGCAATAGTGCTTTCATCTAGATAATATCTTGCCATTAGCCGAACGATATTTCTTAGAGGTATGCATGAGAGGTGTTTCTGCCGCACTCTGTACAATTTTTATCTCATTTTTAGATATTATTTTTGAATGTCTAAATCTCATCCTGTTTGTTATCGTCACAAAGTTTCGGCCGTTGTAAACCACCGACCATCTTTAGGCATCTGTTGCTACTGATGTTAGAATTTCGAATCAATATATTATTTCAATTAACAAAGGCTATATTATTTCCATTCACCTATGTTTTTGATATCACGAATTAGTGAATTTTTCCGAGTAAATTCGGTTTTGGATTGCTGGTTGATTATTCAGCTGAACCAGAAGATATAACATTTTCACACACCTTCAGTCGGAGATTGAACTCAGATTCGCCATATTTTTATTTCACTAGGAATTGTGTCATGAATGATGGAATACAGAACATTCTCAGGATGTTACCACACAGGCAAGGTATTTGAAGAATGTCAAAGGGTAAAACAGCCGAAAGGTCGTCATGATAACACTCAAGATGAAATAAATGTGGTAGACTTTTAGGAAGTCAAGAAATAAATTTTATACAAATTTTATTTAAAAAATAAGATTTCTTAACAATATTTGAAAGTGACAATTCACGAATAAAGGTAATATTTGAAAATGAAAACTTTCAAATCAGGGAGGAAAATCGTAAATCTAATATCATCTAAATACTAAAATATATATATATATATATATATATATATTATTGAACAGTAGGTGTAACAAAAGAAAATATTCAAAATTGTGTTGTCGGGATTTGTTATTGCATTTTTTACTTCCACGTTTTTAATATGAAATGTCACTGGGTGTTTATTTTATATTATTGCACGTCATTCATCACAAGACGTTCTTCAGCTGTCCTACGCCAACTCCGTGGAACTAATTTACAATCCTTCAACGGAACGCGATCGATTACGTTTTGCACACCTTATTGAACAATAGGTGTACAAAATTCAATCGATTTGTATTCAGCTCCACTGTGTGAAAATGTCCACCTTAATTAACATCTGTCCGCAACAATGTCGAAGTCAAATCGTTATATATATATATATATATATATATATATATATACCTTATATATATATATATATATATATATATATATATATATATATGATATTGAAAACATCCGACAATTATTTTAAGACATTTTTTTATGTTTATACGTTCTTTTTATAGATACACATATTTAAGTAAATGCTCTGCTTATAATAAACAGTACTAACGACATTTACTGGCCTGAATGTCCGAGCAATTTTCATAGAAAATATGCGTCCTCCGACAGGAATCGAACATGTATCTTATACGGAACAGTCATATAGCCTGACGTGCTTTACCGATTTAGCCACAGAGGAGCGTTTCGGTTAGCAATGTCAATTTTATGAGGAGACGCATATTTTCTATGAATATTTCTTGAACATTCAGGCCGGTAAATGTCTGCAATACTGTTTCTTATAAACAGAGGATTTACTTAAATATTTTTATCTATAAAAAGAATGTATAAGCATAAAATTATATATTTATATATATATATATATATATATATATATATATATATATATATATTTTGCATTTGGGAAGCAATATCTCTTTAATACAAGTTTCATTAATTATAACTGACAAGGTACTGCCTTTATGTTTTTTATTTATATTTTCTTACGTTCTTGTAATATTCTTCTTTCTTTGGATATAAATTTTGTAGAAATTGATCAATGTTTTGTATGTCCGTGCGTTTTCGGCTATACTTTTAGCCATTATCAAGGATGATTTTAATTTTAATACATTCAGTTAAAAGTTAAAAAAAATTCTAATTTAGTCCTACATATGATATTTTATTTGCTTTCTTTAATTTTTTTTTAATCATTCCTCCCCAAGGAAGGCGATAATGCCACTAAAACGCAACGGCGTATTCTGAGTGAAAGAAAGTAAGAAGATATCAATAAGAAGAAAGAAGAATAAAGGAACAGGTTTCAGGAAGACGGGAGTTGGCGATTGACGTTGCATTTAATTTTGTGAAGATCATAAGCGACAGAGAAGCAAGGAAAAGGAAGTTAGTTCTACATGCGAGATGTACGAGAAATTAAACTGACAGAATTGAAGTGCCGGTTACACTGGGCTATTTCAACAGTAAAATAATGAAATCTGATCCCTTAACTAAAACCCATGCTGTTGACGTAACCCGGATGAAAGCTCATAAAAATGCGCGCTGATATTCTTTCCAGGCTTATGTTGGTCTCTTGGGTTTTTCAATTCTAAAAATTTAGAAATTGCTTGCATGTAGATACATTCTTACATGTGCGGAATATTTGAATCTATAAAGTCTTTTGAATTACTTATTTCCAAGTACATGCTTTTTTTAATTGTTTCAGGATGAACTTTTATATCAGATCATGTTTAGGCGAAATGTCGTTAAACTGGGAGCGTCCTTAGCGTAGCATTATGAAAAAGAACCCCTTTTTGAGTTTAAAAATATACCCTGCAACCTATGGAAATAAGCGCGAAAAATTCCTCGATTCTACATGCAATTTCTTAGAAAATTCCATTTATTTAGTGTTGTTATTACTTCCCTTTTATTTCTGAATAAACTCATATTTCTGAGACGGTAAGGTCTGTACACCAACCGTTTATGGATAAAAAAAAATAGGGTTCATAAATTATTCATCAGTAGACCTCCAAACCATGTATTTCTTTACATAGAAAAAGAAATAACCATTAGATTTTAAAATCATTTTGGCATTTATTATTTGATTTGAATTTTAGCTTTCAGCATTAATCTGAAACATAAAACTTGAGCGAGTTGATTTAACCATTAAAGTTTTTTCCCCTTTTTTTTGTGTTTTATTTGCATATTTTCGATTTAAGTGGAAGAAATACTAATATATAAATATTATTTTTTTCTCGTGTTTTTTTTTTGTGTTTTTTTACATGATTCACGCTATTTTTTACACGTGTTATTTTTTGCACTCTGTGAACGCACTTTTTGTATATTTCTAAATGTTGTAAATTCTAAACCAGAAATGTCAGCCTGTCTCTCATAGAGCTTTTCAGTCACCATTAGGATTGTCATTTGAACCAAGTTGCGGTCTTTGAATTTGCAGCAAGCAAATAGATCGATTAACCAAGTTACGCATATTCGATACTGTGTGCAGTTCAGTTGAATATAGGGAAATAAAAAATGCAGCCTCATTCTCATATACGCATGCGCATATTTGCATTCTTCATATTCATAGACAGAGACGTGCAGCATTTTCATTGTGAAATTGTGAAATTTGCCGATACAGACAGTAAAATAATAGGAATAGTCAATAATTGTCACATCCTGTGTCCCTTAAATGTGGACAGAATTAAAATGAATTACTATATCACTATACAGCCTTAATAATTAATCAGATATTACTGTCTATTAAAGCATTTTTATTTATTAAACAAATGAGAAACGAGCGACAACGACAACTGCATTAAATCCATTTTGATAATCTCGTGTACAAATATAAGAGGGACAATCCTTGTATACAAAAATTCAAATCAAGATAAAGATCTTACTTGTTTCAACAATTAATCAAACATGTATTAAAGAATAACTGCTGACTAACAAAATAAAATGGATAGACATAAATCCATATATATATATATATATATATATATATATATATATATATATATATATATATATATGTGTGTGTGTGTGAGAGAGGAGCGGGAAAGTAATCTATAGGTGTACGATGTATGTACACAAGCACATATTATTATGGACAAGACAACATTCATTTTTATTTATCCCTTTTTAATGGGTATGAAAACATCTTCCTTCAATTGTAAGTTACAAAATAATCCATATATATATATATATATATATATATATATATATATATATATATATATATATATAGTTAAATGACTAAAAAAATAGTCGAATGCGATCGGATGTATCAAATATTTGAACATTTTATACTCTATGATTAGAAAGTAAAATATCCAATATGAGCACAAGAAAAATTAACTTAATAGCTTAATCACAGTAACTTGTCAGTCGTCTGTAATGAAACTTGTCAAAAAAAAAAAGGGATTGTTGCCCCAATACACAATTTTATATTTAGAAAAATAGTATGACAAATTAGAAAAAAGTTTTTGTGACGTGTTTCATCCGTTAGAATTTCATCGGACATGGCTTTCTTGGTGATGTCATGTCTACACATGCGCACGAAACGAGAGATGCTGGTATTTTCAAAATTTTTGAAAGAATATTTTTGAAAGAATATTTCTTCAATCTAACCAAATTCATCTGTATTCTTTTTCTTCCCATTACCTTTGTCACTGATTATCTCACATTGTAACAACAGAAAATCTACCAAGAACGGTGATATACAGGAAGAGCCTACACGCATTTTTTTCTAATTTAATCAAAGCAGCATTTCCTATGTCAAAATTGTAGTCAGTTTCGTTACAGTGAACAATTAAATTTATGTCTAGGCTCTTTATAATATATATATATATATATATATATATATATATATATATATATATATATATATATATGTATGTATGTATGTGTAGGCGTGGCAATATCAATAAAAAACCATCTGATGAAATAGTAATAGATGAAACGCGTCATAAATTTTTTTTTTTTTTTTTTTTTCAATTTGTCATAATATTTTTCTAAATATTGTTGGTTGATATATAAAATACACAGAATTATAAAAATATATATATATATATATATATATATATATATATATATATATATATATATATGGGCAAACGTATGTTAAAGTGTAAAATTTAACTTGTGACGCGTTTCCCATTTAGGACTTCATCCATCTAACTTTGCTTTGTTGATGCGACTACACATGCGCATGAACGAGGAATGCTGGGAAAATAAAATCTAAATTTTTTTTTTTTTTTTTAATCTTTGTAGAACTTCTATTACCAAATTGTGGGATATCTACTAAAAAAAGTAATGTGAAAAAAAAAAAGAAATAGAATCTAAATAAAAACAGCTAAATTAAAATTAAATTCCATCATCCCTTTTTCGGGCGCATGCGTAGCTGCACCGACTTAACATATCTACTCTGATGAGGACGAAACGCATCACTTGGAAACTTTTTCCACTTTGTCATACATTTTTCTCCAATATTGTTTTTGATATATAAAATATATAATATATATCGTTATCTCATCTATCTATCTATCTATCTATCTATCTATCTATATATATATATATATATATATATATATATATATATATATATATATATATATATAGATAGATAGATAGATAGATCTATTTAAACAACACATTCGACTTAGCATCTATCTATCTATCTATCTATCTATCTATCTATATATATATATATATATATATATATATATATATACATATATATATATATATATATATATATAAAAGAAATATGTTGTAGTGGTTCCAACGAGAGAAAAGTATGTATATTAAAAAGAAGAGAGGTGCCGCAAACGTTTTTGGTTGTAATGTGGATTTATTTAGAAAAAATATTATGCTTTGTTTTACATAATTTTACTACGACACATGTTTCTGGTCTCGCGACCGTCTTCAGGTAAAAGTGGAGATTTCTACATATTATTAAAAATAATTAATTTTTCTTCATGTTCAATGTGAAATGTTCTCGATATGAGACATTCTCTGTTTGTGTATATATATATAGATAGATAGATAGATAGATAGATAGATAGATAGATGCTAAGTCGAATGTGTGGTTTAAATAGAATTAATTAAAATGCGGAACAAGCAAAGACACAAAGTCAATGAGCCGAATAATATGTAATGAATTTTTCTCCTCTCTTTACTCCCGTTTGCCATTAAATTATGTCAGGTTGCTTTCCTTCTTGATGAGACAAGGCAATCGTTACAAGATAAATCTGACGCAAAGACTAGAAACCCTTCCTGCGCATGCCCGAATATTCATCTGCCAACAAATACTTGATTATTTGTGTAACGTCACATGCGAAATTCTACGTACGTAAGAATTCAAATATGTGTTTCTTATTTGTTTTATTTTTCGTAAACCCTGTGTAAATGGATGAACTTTGCACTTAACTCGGATTTCTTCCAATCGTAGAAGTTAACAAAATCATAATATTTGGTTTTTCTACGTCAGACTGGAACCTGACATATTAATGCACTTAATAAATGTAATAGAGTAGGAAGATTGATAAGTTTTCTGTATAAAGCGTAACAATACTCTCTTTCTCTCTCTCTCTCTCTCTCTCTCACACACACACACACATATATACACATTCACACATACAATAGTCTGCGGCCTGACGATTGCGTCTAGCGTGAAACAGCCTGTCGCTTCTGAGTGTTGATTTCAAGGTTCACTATTATATTTATATTTACACTTTATCCCATAAATATAGCAGACTTTAAAACTATATTTCTTCACGCACACTCACACACACACACAGACACACACAGAGACACACACACACATATATATATATATGTGTACATATATATCTATACACGTACACACACCCATATATATATATATATATATATATATATATATATATATATATAGAGAGAGAAGAGAAAAGCAGAGAGAGAGAGAGAGAGAGAGAGAGAGAGAGAGAGAAATGCATAGATAGATAGGTATAAATGATAGCAATTTACTTAAAGAGCACTCAAAATTTGCTAGTATGGGTCATCTATGTTGTAGACATCTGCTCAGGCACATTTGTGATTATCCAACATCCATATTGACCAAGTTGAATCACAGACCACGTTCTGCCTGTACACTAGAGAAGCTATATAATATTCAGATACAGGCAAATATGAGAATTTTATATAGTCAATGTACATATTGAATATGTGCGTAATAACACTATATCTCACATACAACCACAGACACAGATAAATACATAAATCTATAAATACAAACACTTTTCAAACGTTTTTCATTTTTTGTGAAAGACAATCTCTGTTACTGCTATCTCTCCTAGAGCTGTTCACATCTATCTATCTATCTATCTATCTATCTATCTATCTATCTATCTATCTATCTATCTATCTATCTCATGATGTTCACATCTATCTATCTAGCTGACTAGCTAGCTCTTCACATCTATCTATCTATCTATCTATCTATCTATCTATCTATCTATCTATCTCTAAGCAGAGTTTTGTTTGGTTCATTTCCATTAAACCATTCTCCCGCCTGTATATCAAATTGCATTTCTTTACCTACCAATGTACGTATTTACCTACCTACCTAGCTACCCACGAATGCACTAGCCAACCCATTTTAGACTCTCGCTTCGATAAAAGCTGTTATTAGACAACATCGGCACTTTAAACAGAAAATCACTTAATAAACTCAGCATGTTGGAAGACGTCTGCTCAAAGCACAATCCTCCCTGCAACCCTTGATATTCTTCTTGGCTGCTTTTGGTCTTTCTTATCTTTCCTCCTCCTTCTCTTATTCTTCTTCGTCATTAATATTTGCCATGCGCAGTTAAGCGATAGAGTGTTAAAACTTTAGCAAGGGGAGATAAATGCTCAGATTCCTATTTGCCAAAAAGTGAGAAGACTTTGGGGTGCAGGCGGTTGGGTTTTTTTAAATGGAAACAAATGGAACACACAGTCCAAGAAAAGAAGAGAAATTGTATTATTGCCTAATAGGAAAAAAAGGATAAGAAATTTGATTGAAAAAGAAAAAAAAATTAATATAAAACTCAAATTGATAAGATGCATCAATTTCTTTGTATTTGTATTTACTAATTGTACTTACAAAACTTACCATCAACCTAAATGTCGATATGATATTTGGTGAGAGATTTTGGCGTATTCATTGTGCATATAGGCTATATCCAACACGTAGCTTCTTATTGGGAGATTGGAGGTTTTGAAGTGTGTGAATCTACCCCTTGATTGCTGCTCTTCCCTGGTCCACCCTGACTCAGGCGGTGGGGTAGCAACTGTTAAGGTTCTATGGGCAAATAGTTAACCCTAAAACCGGTGTCAAAACATTATGAAAGTGTTGAAACTTGATTAATGCATGGAATAATAATGCAACACAAAATGTACTTAGAACAAAATGTATTGAAACAAGAAAGTGTACACAATATTTGCATATAGTCTTTTGTATATTCCTGGTAAGACCGTTCCTGGAGAATGTGTTGACTGAGTCGCAGTCGGGCAGAGTCTCTGGATTGAATCTCTTGATTCCTCCCTCTCTTCCCGGCACCAACCATATTTATATGGTCGGTACTCCACTATGCAAATTAGGTGGATCCTACCACAACAGAAAGAATAATAAAATGGTTGTCAAACACCAGCAATACATTTTCATAGAAAAAATACCAGTAATAAGTATTAATATATATATATATATATATATATATATATATATATATATATATATATATATATACCAACAATGCATTTAAAAAATTACTAATGCTCCCAAGAAAGTAACATTTTGACATTAAATGACCCAGGAGGTGTTGATATGCCTCTGAGCAAACAAAAAATATTTTTCATTGATTTGTTTTCTACGGTTCATCAACCCTTGGAAAGTTAATTAAAGCCAGAAGATATTTTTTGATGGTAAGATTCTTTTATTCTTTTTTTTAAATTTAATAATGATTTCGTGAGGCAAGCCTTACTATTTACCCCATAACAGTGAGGAGAATTGGTAGTTACATACTTTTCCAGGGGTAATTGTGTGTGAGTGGATATAACGAAGTTAATGAGAATTAGAACTCGGCTCTCCGATTAACAATTCCGAGCCATAATCCATTACACCACCTGCACATAACACGCTTACAGCAGCCAGTATTCCAAAGCAGTCACCCACTGACCAGTCTCGACGTTGCTTAACTTCGTTGATCGTACTGAAACCGGGGTTTTCAACGTGATTGTAGATAAAAGAATTATATACATGATGTTTCTCTTTGAGCTTAACATATGCGGGTAGTGCAAAATATACTGGGTCGGATGAGAAAGTGGAGATACGAGGTCGAATCCCGGTCAAGATCGTTACATTCATTTACGCGTAAATACCCTTGGGAATGTTACAGATCCATCTCTTCCTCCAGATACGGATTAAATACTAGCCTTTATACATGCAAAAATTATTGTTATCTCTAAAAAAACAAAAAAACAAAACAAAAAGGAAACAAGAATTATTCCTTCAATCCTAAAAATATTTCGAGTTTAAATAACACAGAAATGGTTGATAAACCGAAAAAAAATAACGCAATCACCCAATCTCTTCGAGTTTCTCACTAGAAGACAGATATCTTTATTTCTTTTTTCTAATCAATTCACCCCAAGCAAGGCGATAATGCCACTAAAACGCCAGTGGCTATTGTGAGTGAAAGAGTATGGAAAGAATTTAGAAGGAACCGGAAATCCATTCCTAAACAGGGAACAAGGGATAAACCTCCCGTTCAAAAGACTAGGGATTAATTTGAAACGCACATAAGCTAGAGAGAGTGACTGAAAAGTAACTCCCTATTTTATGTATAATGGTTACTCCCATCTAACTTTACGTTTTACAAGACGGGAGAGTCCATCTTACATAAAATAGGGAGTTACTTTTCAATGGGTCCGTATATTCATACAGGCGTATTTCAGTTTTAATATATCAATGTAAGTAATATACATCTGGTCAGTATTGATTTTCATATTAATCAATCGTTATCTCGTTGATAATCGTAGATCTAGAAGCCAGAGAAATATTTTATCAAAAGGAAAATTTAATTCTCGAAAAAATCGATTAAACAAAATTCAGCAAATTTCGTAATCGTCATTGGAATCCATTTGTTAAAGAAATCTTTACAGAAATGTAATGTCTGTCGTTTTTAATAGTATTTGGCTCAAAAAGACATTTTCTGCCTATATGCAAAGAATATATATATATATCGCCTCCCTCTGTCTTTTTTACAAATACTTTCATGGTAACTTCTCCGAGGAGCTGCTTTCGCTGGTTCCCAGACTTCATGAATTTAAGCGTTCTACTAGGCTGGCATCTCGCTCTCACCCTTTCACTATCGAAACTGTTAAATGTAGCCGTCTCTTCTACCCCAATAGCTTCATGTCTCGCACCTCTCGCCTGTGGAACTCCCTCCCCTCTTCCTGTTTCCCTGATAGCTATAATATCCAACCATTCCAATGTAATGTCAATCGACGTCTCCAGATGCCTTGATCTATCCTCTATCCTTCTCTTCATCCTTTCCTCTATCACTCATCTTTGCTCTCGCTCCAACTTGTTGTAACCCCTTGCGTGCTAGTTAAACTCTTAATATATATATATATATATATATATATATATATATATATATATATATATATATATATATCGATGCCGGCACACGCGCTTTATTTATTTCTATTCCGTTGTTTGCGTTGAATTCGTATTCTGTTCATATCTTTTGACGCCATTTATACATATGCGAATCAAAATAAATCGACCTCTTCAAACATATTCATGTTGAAACGTGTCCAAACAAATAATATACCCCTGCAGTTAAACCCCCGCCGTTATAATCATCACCAACAAATAACTTGCCAAATTCAGACTTTAAAAACCGCCATGTTTGATCGTAGATATGCGCCTGTGTTTGACCCACATTCAAGCATTATTATTTTTGTTTGATATTTTTTAACATGTGGCGACGTTACTATCTTTGTTTTCTTTATCACAACATACCTTACCTTGTGACTTTTCAGTGTGCACATTTGAAACTTTGTCTTGTTATCTATCTATCTATCTATCTATCTATCTCTCTCTCTCTCTCTCTCTCTATATATATATATATATATATATATATATATATATATATATTTATTTACAAAAGTGAATATTGAAGTCTGTTTCATGCTAGGCCTGACGATTGCATCTAGCATGAAATAGACTGTCTCTAAGTCTTGACTTCAATGTTCACTTTTATATTTACAGAGGCCCTATCTCTGATATTGAGCACTTTATCCCATACATAAAGCACGCCTAAATATATATATATATATATATATATATATATAATATATATATATATATATATATATATATATATATATATATATATATATATATATATATATATATATATATATATATCGTCGACATCCGTCCGTCTTGAGAGACGATGGAGAACTAGGGCTGCCCGTATGTCTAGTTCCCCCACTCGGCCTTTGCTAGCAGAACGCAAAGGAGAAGATAAACCAATACAGGAGTTGCCGGAATGTAGCACAAAGTTCAGTCCATACGCCTTTGGGGCTCCACTCCGGGTTTGAATTCAGAGTTGTCCTTCTCCTAGACCAGTTGCCATCAAGGCTATAGAATCCATTCTGTCCTGCTATTTACCCATAGCTGGAGGGAGAAGAAGAGGATTGACACCTTTCCCAAGGGTATTAGCACGTAAATGGATTCGACTGGAATTCGAACTCTGCTCTCCCATTCCGCAATCCAAGCCGCTATCCATTACTTCACCGTGCCTTTATATTATATATATATATATATATATATATATATATATATATATATATATATATATATATATATATATATATATATATATATATATATATATATATGTCAAAGATTGTGCTATTCAACTTATATTACAATGAATGATTCATACAAATAATAAATTTGTAAAGTTAATGATGTAAATGGCGAAATCCCTTCGCTAACAAAATTTTAAAGATGCATTTAACCTACTAATCACTCGATGAATGTTATCATCCTTGTTTTTTTTTGTTTTTTTTTATTATAAGCTGTATAATGTCTTTCTTAAATACGCAAGCACTTTCGACTGAACATTCAGTCATCTTCAGGCATGGAAATTATTTTGTTTTTGGTAAAATTCGGATAGCATCCGAGTCGAAAACAAAATGCGAATCGAAATATATTTGTTTTAAATGTGTTACTAATAACAGATACAAACATTTGGAGCGTGCAGTCGCAAAGCTAAGGTTGAAATTTAATTTTTTTTATTTTAATTTATATTTTATATATATATATATATATATAGTAGTATATATATATATATATATATATATATATATATATATATATATATATATATGCGTAGATTTTATAGAATGATTAATAAAATTTAAAGAATAAAAAAACGACAAAATGATACCAATATTGTAAAAAAATTGATTTTTATTATACATTAACATTTTTGCTGAAGAGGTAAATTGTAAAGTAGGAATTTTCGAAAACGCCTGTGCCGTTTTTCAAAGATGCGAGCGGTAAACAAAGAAGTGGTTCTTACTCTTTCGAGGAATTCCGTTGGTTGTAGCTTTCCGTGTGGAAGTTATACTTTCTGAGTAAACCTAAATCCTTGTTTATTCCCTCAATGTTTGAATTTACTTTGAAAATAAATTTCAACTCCGATTTGCGGCCATTGAATGAAGATGTTAAAATCACGTATCTGATGTCATCAGTGCTATGATATAGTTGGTTGAAGTATGCAGCGACGGTTAATTGTTGTTATTGTCCCTGATTAATTTTTTATAGTTATAAAAATCAGCCGAAGTCAAAATTCCCTTGATTGCATCTGCGGCAAAAAAAAAACACATGTATAAGACTTTAAGTATCACAATTAATACCAGTTGTTTGAATACTATATATATTTATATATATATATATATATATATATATATATATATATATATATATATATATATATATATATATATATATATATAAAAGGCATATTTAATCATATACTTCTTTCATTCACATTCTTCCGTTTCATTCATAAACTCATTTCTCTCTAATATTATTATTTCTTTAATTTTTTTCTTTCTTTTCATTCACTCTCATATTTTTCTTTCTTATCCTTACTCTCCTTTCTTCTTTTTTCTTATTCAGGCTCTCTCATAATTTTCTTTCTTATCCTTACTCTCTTTCCTTCACTTTCTTATTCATCTTCTCTCATATTTTTCTTTCTTATCCTTACTCTCCTTTCATCTCTTTCTTAATCATTCTCTCTCATATTTTTCTTTCTTATCCTTACTCTCCTTTCATCTCTTTCTTAATCATTCTCTCTCATATTTTTCTTTCTTATCCTTACTCTCCTTTCATCTCTTTCTTAATCATTCTCTCTCATATTTTTCTTTCTAATCCTTTTCCTTATTTCTCTTTCTTATTCATCTCTCTCATATTTTTGTTTTTTCTTACTCTCCTTCCTTCTCTTTCTTAATCATCCTCTCTCTCTTATTTTTCCTTCCTTTATTCTTAATCATCCTTTCATCTCTTTCTCATAATCATTCCTCTCTCTTAATCATTTTTCATTTTTCTCTTATCCTTACTCTCCTTACTTCTCTTTCTTATTCATCTTCTCTCATATTTTTCTTTTCGTATCCTTACTCTCCTTCCTTCTCTTTCTTAATCATCCTCTCTCATAATTTTCTTTCTCGTCCTTACTCTGCTTCCTTCTCTTTCTTAATCATCCTCTCTCATAATTTTCTTTCTCATCCTTACTCTCCTTCCTTCACTCACCTATACCTTCTCTCTCATGATTTTTTCTTCTGTATCTGTCAGATTCACATGATTTTATTTCATATATTTCTTTGTTTTTATATTCTTCACTATTTTCCACATTTTTCCTTCATTTGTAATCGAATGTTCTTCTTTCTCCCCCCCCCTAAAACGGATTTTTTTTTTGGTGGGGGTATGCTGAGCCCCTTTTATCTTGATAATCACATTCTTTCTATTTTCCCTTCACCCTTCATAGCCGAAACTTTTACTATGTCGTTCAAAATTAATTTCCTCGAGCTATTGGGCAAACTATGTCAAACGTGAAGTTTTGACAAAGGGCTTTGACAGTCCAATGAAATCCGTACTAATTAAAACGCCTAATAGTCGCTATTCTCCCAAAGAAAGAATTCATTGACCGCAAAGCCTACTTCTGGACAAAGCAAAATATAAAATAAAAAGAGAGAATAGAAAGAATTGATAGAACAAAAATAAATATTGAAAGAAAGTATAGCTTAAATAGAGAAAAATAAAAGGAAAATGTAGAGAAAAGATTTAAAGAGAAAAGATGCGCAAAAAGACAACGAATTATTTTCCTTTTCTTTTTTTCTTTTTTGAAAAAAAAGAAAAAAGAAAACCGAAAGTGAAAAGCAATGGAATTAAAACTAAATGAAAAACAATAATAGGGAAGAAAAAAAATCGATTTTCACGCTTCACTTGATTCAAGATTTAGTATGGCAGCATTTGAATATCGAGCATCATGTGCAGTAAAAACCGACGTTACACAATCTTCTATGAAAGCAAAGGTTATCTTAACGTCCCCTTTCGTGAAGCAGGTTCTCAAACTCGACGTTGGCATGCAGCTTATCATGTAAAGGACAGATTATTCTTGTCCACTAATCTTCTTAACGTGCAGAAAAGATTATCGAATCGGTGTCACTGTCCAAGTACTGCTGGTGGAAATTCTATAAAGCAGAATCGTTTCGCATTCGATATACAAAGGCAAATTTTCTCTTGCGTGAAAATGTAACGTAATACGAAATTATTAGAGAGAGAGAGAGAGAACAATAAAAACTAAAAGAGAGCTCCTTGGACGAAAAGTGTGAGAGAAAAGCAAAAGAAAAACTTTTCGAATAGAAGTTCCTGTTACATGTAGTAATTTCTTTTGTAAAATAGAGACTTCACTACTAATCTCGCCCTCCCCTTAAATTCATCAAGTTGGGGTAACAAAGAAAGAAGGTCATCACAACAATTGCTATTAAGGTATTTGCAGAAAAGGTGCAGACAAGTTACGTTATCGGGGCGGATAGTGATTGAAGCAGGAACGATAGGACATGACTGATAATACTGCAATATTTTCTTTGGAAATTTGTCCAGAATTTTTTCCCATCTCTTAATGTTATACTGAAATTTGACGCGATTCCAAATGACGAAATTCTTTTTCTACTTTATCATACATTTTCCAATATATATATATATATATATATATATATATATATATATATATATATATATATATAATTTTATCATATAGACTACTTCGACGGGTAAGAAGCGAAAATAGAAACGAAGTTGCATCTTTGTAGTGAGTAAAATGGTTTTGTCCATATGCAAAATTATAATAAATAAATAATTATCGCTCTACTATCGGTATCGAGCACTCTTTTGGATTAATGTTGTGAACGTTAGAATTTATATATTACTTTCTTTTCTCATCGCATCGGATATATATATATATATATATATATATATATATATATATATATATATATATATATATATATATCAGAAGAAACATAGTTTTAAGGTGTGCTATATTTATGGGATAAAGTGCTCAATATCATATATGAGCGTATGTAAATATAGATATAACAGCGAACAATGAAGTCAACACTTAGAGGTTGTAGGCTGTTTCACGCCAGACGCATTTTCGATTCTTACACGTCGAAGTGCAGGTGAAATGCACTGAAAACAAGTTGCATCTTTGCAGTGAGTAAAATGGTATTTCTCGATATGATAAAATTATAATAAATAAATAATTATCGCTCTACTATCGGTATCGAGCCCTCTTTTTTGGTTAATGCTGTGAACGTAGGAATTTATATATTACTTTTTTCTTTCTCATCGCATCGAATATATATATATATATATATATATATATATATATATATATATATATATATATATATATATATGTTTTGTTTTCTTGACAGTCAGTGTTTCATTATAAAAATCGTTTATGATAAAAGGAATCAAGTTATCTGCATATCTAGTTTAGATGCATATTTCAAAATTGATAACGTTTTGAAAGGCGCAATCCAGAATTGAATTTTTTTCTGAAACTTTCCGTTAGTAGTATGCTGCGCTGAGAGCTAAAAACATGGCGTCGATCATATGTGAGACACGAAATAGACGCTTCTAATATTTTGTGAAGGGACAAAGAAATCTCAGACACTTTTATTCCTCTAGCTTTCATTCTGTATTTACTCTTGATTCTGCAACTTGTTTATATTTTGGTGTCTTTTGGCTTTTCAACGAAATCAAAAAAAAAATTATGTGAATAGAATATGGAAATGATACTAAAAGATAATTTCAATCAAGATAATTGAATTTGAATGTCGTTCATATAAATACCATCGCATCTTTTTCAGTGTCTGCTGATTTGATTTAGTTTTATTGCGCTCATTTCTGTTTTTTATTGTTTTTTTTTCCTTCATACAGTTTTGGATATTAGAGAAATGACACATTGATTAATTTCGAGAAAATTCTTCTTTTTTTCCGTTTGTTTTCAAAAAGACATCTAGCATATTGAACAGAAGATATCTGGGAGTGGGTGATAATTTTGCTCACACGCGTGTCTTAAAAGAAGGCGGTATTGTATTATAAGAATTATCAATGGTGATTTGGATGATAAGCGTATTATAAAAAATGACCTCAATGAGTTTGGTATTCTTCTATCTACGTGTCGTTTCTTCTTCGGGACGTAGGCGATCTACAACTTCCTATTCTTTTATTTCTTAGCTATGTTTAACTTTTTACTATCTCTTCCCGAATCTTTGTTCTGCCATTTGTTTAGAAAAGAACGTTAACTAGGTTACTTGTTTCCCTCTGCACTTTTATGTCTTTAATGTGTCCTGAAAGTGTCAAATTCCCTAAGCCTTCTTTCTATTTTATATAGTCCCAGAAGTTTCAACTATCTTTTTGTGATTCTAATTATAAGTGGCCATTTTGTTTACATTTCCATCGTGAATTCGACTGTCTCTAGAATTAGTATCATTCTCTCGAACGACATTTATACAACTTAGAGTTTTTTCTTCATCTGTGTAGAATTTTTTTGGCATACATTATCTTATCAGTTATGCGCCATGCGTGATACATACTTAAGCGATCATGTATCTTTCGATACATGACTGACGAAGCAGATTTTTTTCCCGCAGTAGATTGCTATTTCTTTCTGCGGTAGACTAGTTGCAATCAAAGGATATAGGACCCGGTCTG
>CAHIKZ030000223.1:3075000-3087500 GCA_903632075.3 Acanthosepion pharaonis
GCAGGATTAAAATTCACGACTGACATGCTTCTATTATTTTTTTCAAAAGGTCTCTGAGGACAACCATTTACATATATTGAAACTGTAAGAATATACACATAAAGTGAATCCGATTATAAATTAAATTTCCTACATTCCATTTGTTTGTCTGCCTGAATGAATGTTTGTGTGTGTATGTGCGTGTTATGCGCGCCAAACGACTGTATCATTTATTCAGGCATACAAATATAAATGAAATGGAATATATATATATATATATATATATATATATATATATATATATATATGTGTGTGTATATATATATATATATATATATATATATATATATATATATATATATATATATATATATATATATATATATATATATATATATATATATATATATATATATATATATTATAAGAAGACGGAGACTTTATTTATCCATTTCGATTATAATTTATTTTGTGAAAACCGAGGTATTCAACTCTTCAGATTGAAAGAGTCGAACACCTCGGTGTTACCGAAAGAAATTATAATCGAAATGGATAATTAAAGTTTACGTCTTCTTATTATCATTATAATAATCTGTAGTCTATATTGAGCTCTCCCTTGAGTTAGATCCTCCTCGGAATTATCCCTTCCATTCACAAACTGGTGATACATACATACATACATACATATTTGTATAAATGAACTAAAACTATCCACATACACTGTAGCGTTGATTCCATGAGAGCCAGAAGTTTTAAAAATAACAACCGCATTGCACAGTTCATAAATGTTTCATACCTGATGAATAGGTAAACTTGAAACTCTGGGTTGTACTGTATCAGTAACCTTGTTATATTTGTTTTATATATATATATATATATATATATATATATATATATATATATATATATATATATATATATATACGTGTTTGTGTGTATTCAAAAGAAGTTTCATTGAATAATATAGTTATATTATGTCTATCTTTATAATAATCATTTCTATTTCTCTAGTCTATTTCCTGACGTTAAGATGAAATTCATCAAGGAAGGTGCTACAGTTTTTTCTTAAACAAGTTCTTTTGCTC
This sequence comes from Acanthosepion pharaonis, assembly GCA_903632075.3. Lineage (NCBI taxonomy): Eukaryota > Metazoa > Mollusca > Cephalopoda > Sepiida > Sepiidae > Acanthosepion > Acanthosepion pharaonis. The sequence goes on from CAHIKZ030000223.1 coordinate 3,076,065, forward strand.
TCCTCCTAGATCATGCTCAAGGGTGAATTGCAAAGACAATATTATTATATTACTGTAACTGATCGTTTTGATGGCGATTATTAAAACACGCGTGAAATATATATATATATATATATATATATATATATATATATATATATATATATATATATATATACAGTAATCCGTTGGTATAATCCAGGCGAGTCCTGTTAACACAACATGGAATTTGAAATATGTTAAAACTGACACACAAAAGCCCGCTCAATGTTTATTTTTATTAAGCAGAACAAATATTCTTTACGGTAGGAATTAAGATACATTTAGCGACTGACCATTTTAATCCACCAATTTTAATTATAAAATTCGCAGGATTTTTCAAACTGTTTATGGTATCAGTTTGTAATGGGATACTGTTTAGTTGTAGAAAGAATGAGAGAGGGTGTTAAAGGGGACTTAATTGAGGTATGGAAAGAAGGAAGAAACGTTACTGGAATTATATTATGCAGTTAAGAGAGCCTGGGTAGGGGGAGGGAGGGAAAGACCGATGAGCTGACCTACATCGTAATCGTCACGCGACCAATGTTTATTCGAAATTATCGAAAACGTGAAAATGCATTCAAGAGGTAACTTTAGTAAAATGAGAGAGAGTTAATTCTGATTTACTGGTACCCATATATCAGAGACAATATTTGGGGGAGTGTTTTCAAAGATTTGGAGGGAATTTGGATATGTATTTTGCGTACCCATACGTTATTCAACATTAAGAATATCTATTCGCATAGCTGTCTACACTGACATACACTTATATATATATATATATATATATATATATATATATATATATATATATATATATATATATATATGCATGCATATATATATATATGTGTGTATATATATATATATATATATATATATATATATATATATATATATATATATATATATATATGTGTGTGTGTGTATATATATAGATATATTTTAAAATGCTCAAGATCGGAGATAGAGCGTGTATAAATATAAAAGTAAACACAGAAGTCAACACTTCGAGGCAACAGTCTGTTTCGTACTAGATGCAATCGTCTGGCCACCAATCATCATATAGCATGAAAAAGTTTTTCGCCTCTAAGTGTTGACTATGTTCTCTCTCTCTCTCTCTCTCTCTCTCTATATATATATATATATATATATATATATATATATATATATATATATATATATATGGTAGTGATGATTTGTCGCCAAGTAGCCATCAAACTTTTTTTATTAGCTGCTTTATTAATTCCTTTTGTATATAGGATTGATTCCACCAGAACAGCCGCTGAAGACGTTCTTTATAAAGAAATCGAGTCAAAACATTCTTGTCATATATTTACTCAGCATAAATATTAATGTGCATTACAGAAAACCTAGCCCAAAATATATAAATTTTAATGTATCTTACATAAAATTTATCTCTTTTTCCTAATATATAAATATCTAAATTATATATGTTCATGAGGATATTTAAAATCCATTAAAAATGCACGTACGATGTGTATATATGTACATGTTTTGGCATGTGTGTGAACGTTTCTGTTTGTATGTATATTTATTGAAGTGTTTGCACCGGCGTATGGAAATTGGTTATATTTACAGCCTTCGAGTTTCGTGTTCAGTGGATCGTAAGGCGTCAAGCCGCCTATAATTAAAAAGGTTTATCGCTTTTGCCCTTCTTCCCACAGTAAGACACGGCTGTCAAACTGTGCCTTTTAAGGTTTATATAAACCTACAGCGCTACGTTTAAAAATCCATCCACGTCTCGCATCTAAGTTCAACTGAAGCTGAATAGTTTATGCCCGACATAATATAAGTTCGCTAATAATATATTGTTAAAAGCAGCATCAAATGGTAATAGTCTTTAAAGAGTATTTGAGAACCAGTTGGGTGAAAAAAATTCTACGCACATAGGCCTGTTTGCGCTGTGTTTCAAGAATCGTAGGAACTCATAACTGCCGCTACAATCGCACATGTTGTATTCCATATAATTCTTTGTTTATCTAAGTCGTGATATCAAGAAATCTATCAAAAAAGCTGTTTTTCATATGATTACATCTATATTAACAGAGGAAATTCTCGCGATAGACTTTTTTATGTGCTGTGTCGTTTTAGAATGTGGACGATCATCGTTCTCCACGATTTCCTATAGAGTCCTTCTTCGTGATAGAGAACATAAAGAAAATCATAAAAATACTGCAGCTCCGATCGTTGAAAATACTTTGGCTCATGTATTGTCACTAATTCACAATATTTCTTCTTCTCTATGTGCCGTGATCACTCAGAACGCAGACGGTCATGGGTCTCTACAACGTCCTGTCCCTTGTAGCTCTTAATAAACTTTGTCTTTCTGTTATTTTTTATTTTATTTTTATTTTTTTGGAGACCGTTCAGTACATATTTCCTTGTTTCTAGCGATATTTTTCTATTTCTTAATACTCTGCTTAGCTTTTGGAATGCTTCTTTGACTATCCCTATACACCTTCGGATTTCAGTGTCACATTTTCGTTCCTCTCTTAAAAGAATTCCCATACATTTAAATTTCTGTTTTTTTTTTTTTTTTTGATGTTGGCATCTCCGATTTGGGCTCATCCTTTAGCTAACAACAATGCATTGTTTTCCTGCAGTTGATGTTCAATCCTTCCTTCTCGCTTTCCTTCACTAACTTTTGTAGAAGTGTCTGTAGCTTTCTTTCTCTGTCTGCTCATAACACTGGGACATATACATACCTTATGTTTTTAAGATTGTGATCGTCAGTAATGAATCCTTTGAACTGACTATTTCGGTTCAACTCTCTGTCTCGGACGAGAGGAACCCGGAAGGAGGCTACGCCGAAGGGCGGAGTCTCCTTCGGGAAAACTGGCCCAGAACCCGTTTATACGGGTTCAAATGGGCTATTTTTTGGCCGAGCCTAATGGCTCAGGAATGCCCACGTTAAAAGGCCTTGTGCCACATGACACCCTCGTGGGGGGGTGACTGAATATTGTCAGTAATGAATCCTGGTAGGACCTCTAGTTCGCTCAGAATTGCCTTGGTGTATAAGTTGAATAAGTCAAGTGAGAAGACACATCCTTTTTTTTTTACACAACTTTCTATATTTTTTGCATATGCTGAACCATACCAGCTATCCGTATGCATGCTCTTTGCTGCCAGTATAGGTTCTTGATTATTCTGATATCTTTGCCAAATATCTCTAGGTTGCTGAGCAGTTCCACGAGATCTTTGTGTCGTACTTTATCTATAAAACACAGGTACACGTTCTTCTTTATTTTTATTGCTCTTTCTGATAACATTCTAAGCATAAATATTACCTTCTTTGTTCCAGTGTCTTTAACGAACCCGCACAGTTCTTGTTCTTTTTCCTATCTGATTCTGCTGAGCGTAGTACGGAACCTAATTTTGAATCAGTCTCTGCATTAACAAGCAACATATTTATTTTATGACAAGTAAACGTTGTTACCGAATTTTTAATATTTTATATAAATGTTATTTTCTTAAGTTGTGGGCTATACTAAGGTTATTCAGCAGTTTCAGCAGATTTTTGTGGCATACATTATTTATAAAACACACGTCTGGCATTATAAATGGCAAAGTCTTAATATTACTATATTAATATTTAATATAGTCATATTCAATTTAATATAATTGTAGCTTTGTAACTATATATGATAGAAACAAACTGGAAAAGAAGCATGAGAAAGAAGAAATATTTAAATGTATTATTGGGATGGTTAATTTCATCATGTCCGCCGTCATTACGCAAACAAAATGTGCTACGATTCTGTAGTTCTCGGAAAATTGCAATTCTTCTAAGAGTCGATGATTAGTTGAATAAACATTACTTTTCACATGTCTTTATGAAAAGAGATCCAATGAAGGCTAACAGCAAAAAAACAAAAAGTCAATTTGAAGTTTCCAGAAATTGAAAACAAATTCATTTTGAAATTAAAAGAAAAAAAGAAATGAAAAAATAACATGAAAAAACAATTAATAAATAAATTTTCCGGGTTGAGGAAAGATCTAAAAGTATCAAGTTTTCTTATCTTTTTTAAAGATTGATTATATCATGTCTACTTGCAAAGCTACAATAATTTTAAATTGCACACGAGTTTTATGGACACCCTGTATGTAAATGCATGCATACAGAGATATGCTAGTACATACATACACACGAACACCCACATATACATAAACAAAATTATTACTTTTATAGATGCCATTTATCAGTGCCATATTTATTTATTTTTACTTTACCATATATATATATATATATATATATATGTACTCACATACATTTAACTATCTTTTCTGAATTATGTATTTATAATTCAAGCCCTCTTTTTCTCTCTCCCTCTCCTATATTTCACACTCTGCACAGACGCGCATGCGCGCACACATACAAACACACAAACGCACACACACACACAAACACACACACACACACATATGCCCCCACATATTTCATATGATTAGTACCCATATATGCATAAAGAATGTATATCAAACGTTTTCAGGGAAATTGCCCTGTGGGTGAGTAATTTTCTAGCTTGATTACTGCTTCTCTGCTGCTAATTAAGTAACTCGTTGGGAAGTGTAATTTGAGACTAATTGTATGTCTTAATTGCTATGATAGAGACAGATAGAATTTCAAATTTCGTCTCTAAATTCGTTAGTATTTTTCCATAACATATCATTATTTTCGGTTCGCCATAAACAGGGGACACTTGCATGAAATGACAAGGATACGAAAGTTACACGTATCACGTCCCAAAGAGCGTAAATATAATCCTTTTAGTTGGAAAATGAGTGGTAAGGGGCAGTTAAATGAATCAAAGGGACAGCTTCAATTCTGCAGGATTTCCTTCATATTTTTTTATTTATATATATATATATATATATATATATATATATATATATATATATGTAACTTACATAAACATATATATATATATATATATATATATATATATATATATATATATATATATATATGCGTTTATGTAAGCGTTACTTCCCCACTCGTATGTTACTCTTCAGACCTGCTGTTAACCCACCTATTTTGTCACAAATTTGACACACATTTCCTATACAACTTCTATGGATTGTTTACCGACATGTGATCTTAGATGAGTAAGTGTTATGGTGATTTACCCACGAAGGCATGGACTCTCTCAGCTATAACAGGCGAGGCAAGTTTCTAGCAGTCAGCTCAGAGAGTCAGACCGAAAATACTTGCTGTAACACTCTCCTTTATACATTATTGTTTTACTGTTTCTGTTAATATATTTAGATATAGATATATAGTGTTATGGTAATTTAGCCACGTACGCATGGACCCGTCCAGCTATAAATAGGAGCAGGTACTGCCTTTTGGAGATGGATGATTCCACCTGTCAGCTCATCATAATTCAACATTGCCGTGGGGACATATGATTCTGCAGAGACATGTAAATTACTAGGAATATTTTTAATGTTGTGATTGAGATATCTGTGAGATATAATACAAGATTTTACAGCGATAACAGTGTAATCCTACTAAGCAAAACAAATCGAGAAAAGAACTAATAAACTCCTTCAAAGATCATTAACTAAAAATTACCACAACTGAGTCCGCCAACTATTCTAATATATTTTCTATTTATATGTTATTTTTATAGAAACAATTATGCAAATAAATGCTCTGTAAATGTAATTAATACAGTTTATTATACACAGAGTATTTACTTATTTAATAGTATTTATGAAAATAACGTACACACACACGCACACACGCACACACACACACACACACACACACACACACACACACACACACACATATATATATATATACAGAGAGAGAGAGAGAGAGAGAGAGAGAAAAGTTGCAAATTAAAAATATATATAAATATAAATACTTTCATAAAATAAAACATTATTATTTTTTTAATTTGCAACTTTTTCTATATATACATATTAAGAAAGTATACGTGGCTTCTCATTATACTATATATATATATATATATATATATATATATATATATATATATAAATATAAACACATGTGTACATGTTTAGTACACATGGAGTAAATTTCAATAATCAAAAACATTATTCTTAAAGAGTTCTAAATACGAAGTTAATAATATTATTAAAATTTATAACATATGCGTGTTATAATTTAAAAGATCACTATAAAACTTGCAATTTTGTTTCAAATCTACTGGTGATTTATCAAGTGATGATATTGAAATACTTAGTTCATCAAATCATTTTATCATATATATATATATATATATATATATATATATATATATATATGATAAAATGATTTATATTATATATATAAGCAAGTGTAAATGGATATAAATCCGACAGAATGAAGAAATTTTGAAAAAACAAACAAAAATACTTAAATGTAGTTAAATGAAAGAAATGTCGACGTCTGACGTTTCGGTTTAATAGGTTTAATAAACCGAAACGTCAGACGTCATTTCTTTCATTAACATTTAGGATTTTTGTTTGTTTTCAAAATTCTTCATATTTTATATATATATATATACACACATGAAGAAATATAGTTATAAGGTCTGCTATATCTATGGGGAGATGGGCGTATGTACATATAAATATAAAATTTATCATTGAATTAAACACTCAGAGGTGACAGGCTGTTTCATGATAGACGCAATCATTGCTTGTTCATTTTATATTTACATACTCCTTATCTCTGATATTGAGCACTTTATCCCATAAATATAGGAAACTTTAACACTATATTTCTTCACAAAACACATACACACACACACACACATATATATATATATATATATATATATATATATATATATATATATATATATATATATATCTTGTGTCAGCAGACAGATGCCGCGATAATCATGTTTGCGGAGGTTAATTTTGATACCATTAATACCTTCAACATCACCATTCAACACAAGGTTCAAGTGTCAGATTGCCAACGAAGAAATGGACAATGACCTCTGTAATTTTGCGAAAATGCCGCTGCCAAAAAATAGCGGTAATTTGTAGTGAGTGCCAACTAGCATGAAAACATGTCATGATCGAAAAACGAATCCGAGATAACAGTGCCAATCATTGAGTACAGTGTTCCAGGGGATATGTTTTGCGTTGCATATATATTTTAGATATTGGATCGAAAACGTCAATCAATTTGATCCATGGAAGAGCTGGTTATACGTATATATTTTTCCTATTCCATTGTCTGTTGTCCGTCCATAACCTTGGGTCCACACACACACACACACACACACACACACACACACATATATATATATATATATATATATATATATATATATATATATATATATATATATATATATGCAGTGGCCAGTGGTTAGGACTTTAGAATCTCACCCCGGCTGATTTGTCAGGAAGTAGACTTACTGATGTTGTAGCCTCCTCTGGCCTGTGAGACGCAGATCCAAATCCTGGAGGAGAGCGCAATATGTCTTAAAGAATTTCTCAAACATTTAGCCTGTAGATAAAAATAAATATATAGTTTCCTCAATAATCTGGGTGACCCCAACGTGCGGCACCATTGGAAAACCGTAGAACGTGTTGACCCAAACCTATATAGAGAGGAGGCACGGTGGAGTAATGGATAGCGGCTTCGATTGAGGAATCGGAGAGCCAAGTTCGAATTCCAGTCGAATCCATTACATTCACTAATATCCTTGGTGTGAATCCTCTTCTTCTCCCTGTAGCTATAGATAAATAGCAGGACAGACTGGGTTCTATAGCCTTGGATTGCAAATGGTCTAGGAGAAGGACAATTTTGAATTCAAAACGTTTGGGGTCTCTGTATTCGGCCCTTCGGAAAGTGTGGATGGTCCTGCACGAAACCTTCACCACTATAAGCAAATCTCGGGCTGTTCGTTTCCTAGGAACTGATCTGCTTGACCCTCATACGTCGAATTCGACGGGAGTGTTGATATATATATATATATATATATATATATATATATATATATATACCATGCATGTTTCATTAAAAACGACAGACAAGGTACTACGGTTGAGATTTTTATTTAATTTTTCTTGTGTTCTGACAAGAGCTTTCTTTTCTGGACAAAGGGTGTGTAAGAACTGTCCGAATGTTTAATATTTCCGAGCGCTTTCGGCTATAACTTTAGCCATTATCAAGGATGATTCGATTATCAGCTCAGTTGAGTGTGCGTTCTGTGTATGTTCAGTGTGCGGTAGTGATGTTTTTAATTTCCGAATACGGTTAGCACATTGTGGCTTTGTTCATAGTTAATATTGTTAAGAGTTGGTTTTTCTTTTTTATTATTATTATATATACTATATGTTAATCCAGACGCCTTACGTTACACCTATCTGATCACAGCTCCATCAGAACACATTTAAACACACACTCAGATTTACCCGATACTATTAGGAACATACTAGTAGAAAACACAAATATATTAACTGCATCCACTTGCAAAAAAAGACTAAAAATAATGGAAGCTCTAATAAATTAAATAAAAAGCTCAACCGTAGTACATTGTCTGTCGTTTTTAATGAAACATGCATAAAGGAAGGATTGCTGCCTAAATATACAACTATATATATATATATATATATATATATATATATATATATACACGCTGCGGGTGAGAGGTTAGAACGTTCGCTTTCTGAGACCTGTGTTCGAATCTTACCATTGTCAATTTGTCAGGGAGGAGACTTCCTAATGTTATCGATCTGGTTCGTGCGTCATCAAGCCTTGTGAGTGAAATTAGGTAGACGGAACCCTCCGTTGATAGCTATGCTAGCAGGGGGCCAAAATTCATCGTGGCCTGGTTCAAATTGTTAATCACGCTAGATAACACGCTCTCTCCCAGAAACTGTAACAAAGGTCTGCTCAGCATAGTGACAGTATAAACCAGAGGTTGGCTCTATAGGTGTTGAACAAACAAAAATTTGCCTGAGCGAGCGTCTGCAAAAGGGATTGCCTGGTGGCTATCCTCGAATAAGTGTGGCCAGCTTTTACGTATGCATGTATGTAACATGTATGAATGTGTATGTTTGTGCCTGTATATGTGTGTATGCTTTTCAACTGTATATATCCCACTAATAGCGTGTAAGTGTATGAGAAAATGGGGAAAAAAATTCTTTAAAATTTTAAATTCATTACAAAATCTACTGAGTGCGTATAAAATCTATCTTAATAAAACCGACTATAATTTCGTTGCAGTTAAAAAATGATTAAGAAATATCCTGACATAATCATCTCAGCTAATGGCGACCATTTCTGAGATCTCGCTCCAAATAGCACTTAACATTAAGCCAAGTGAACTTCATGTCATAATAAAATTTTCATCTGGATTGTATAGTTTGATTATTTGCTTAATATAACCGGGGTAATGATTAGTTACACGTCTCAGCAAAGAAATTACTAATGTCTCCAATTATTTCTTTCAAATTTGGGTTGACCCCACTTTGAATTAACCCCAGCCCGATGAATTTGGTTACGATGAGATTTTCCAAGAATTTGGCTGATTTAAATGAAACATATGCTGACAATCAACTTTCCTTTGGCGTGTGTTTTAAAGTACATATGACGTAGTTCTATTGAGTATATAATTAAAAGTTCTAATAAGTCTGTTTTGACATGTAGCCTTCCGTTCTATGCATATTAAGTTAATAATATCAGGATTTGTTTATTTCACCCATTTTTACGCTTATTGTATCTGTGCATTTCGCATTCAGCATATATCTATCTATCTATCTATCTATCTATCTATCTATCTATCTATCTATCTATCTATCTATCTATCTAAACTGTTCAGTATTTATCTGTCTGTCTATCTATTTATCTATCGCATTCACTTCATATCTATGTATCATTCTATTAACAAATCTAGGTAAAGTTGATCAGTATCTCTCTATTTAAAGCTGTTCCGTATCTATCTATCTATCTATCTATCTATCTATCTATCTATCTAAAGCTGTTCAGTATCTATGTATGTATGTATGTATGTATGTATCTATCAAAAGATGTTGAGTATCTATCTCTGTATATCTATCTCTCTAAAGCTGTTCAATATCTATCTATCTATCTATCTATCTAAATCTGTTCAATATCTATCTATCTATCTATCTATCTATCTATCTATCTATCTAAAGCTTTTCAGTATTTATCGATCTGTCTGTCTCTGTATCAATCTATCTATATATTCAATCTAACGCTTTCACTTCACATCTATGTATCATTCTATTAAAAAATCTATCTAAAGTTGTTCAGTATCTCTCTATTAAAGATGTTCAGTATCTATCTATCTATCTATCTATCTATCTATCTATCTATCTATCTATCTATCTATCTATCTATCTATCTATCTGTCTATCTATTTGTCTGTCCGTCTGACTCTCTCTCTCTCTATATATATATATATATATATATATATATATATCTATCTATCTATGTATGTATCAAAAGATGTTCAGTATCTGTCTGTATATCTATCTATCTATCTATCTAAAGCTGTTCAATATCTATCTCTCTATCTATCTATCTATCTAGATATGTTATTGCCTATCTCTCCCAATCTGTTCATAGTAACGCATAGTGTAAATGATTGCGGTATGTTTAATAACATGTTTCCATAATTTCCTTTTACAACATTAAATAGTAAACTGTAATGTTTGCAAGATGATGAAGATATTCGAACATCTGACAATTAAATGGTGATGAGATTGAAGAGAAGCTTTGAATTGTCTAAAAAGCCATACAAGTAAAGACTCCATTGTACTGAAATGAATATCAGCGATTGATCGTCTAGAGCGGGAAAAAGAGAAAAGCAAACAGAAAATGACTTTCAATATAACAACTGTCAAAATTACTATGATTTCCTTTATGGTAGCTATTGCTATCTTCGATCCTGGTTTCAAATAATTCCTACAATTACTGATTAAATAATAATAATAATAATGAAGAGAGGAAGAAACCAGTGGACAAACAGAAAAAAAAAAGATTTGCTACTTGATTGATGTCTCCTGTCCATTTGCCATAACTGAACATAGGAAAAAAAGAAGAAAACTACAATGCTTTAAAGTTGGAAATTCTAAAAGTTTGGGTAGGACTAGCAAAGAAAGTATTATTTTTTTTAAGCATTTAATCCAAAGCAAGGCGGGAGTGCCACTAGCACACAAGGGTTTACAGAGAGTGGGGGTTAAGTGTAAAAAGGCGTGATAGAGGAAAAGATGAAGACGAAGACGGAGAATTAGGTCAAGGCATCTGAAGATATCGATTGACATTGCATTTGACTATTTAGAGATTATATCTATCAGAGAAGCAAGTAAGAGGAAATGAGTTCTACAGAAGGGAAGTGCAAGACATGAAACTATTGGAGTAGAAGAGACGGCTACATTTAACAGTTTCGACAG
>CAHIKZ030000223.1:3092500-3170000 GCA_903632075.3 Acanthosepion pharaonis
AGAGACGACCTGCTTCAAAGTTTAGCCAATTCCATATATATATATATGTGTGTGTGTGTCTGTGCGCGCGGGTGTATGTATATTTGTGTATGATATCACTCTTTCAATATTAATAAAATACTTCACGATATAATATAATATAATTTAATAATAACAGGTCTGTTAATTATATATTAATAAATTTACCTATTATCCCTCACCGATGAGGGATAATATATATATATATATATATATATATATATATATCAACTATGTGGTGCAGTTCAATGAATCATTCATACGAAATGTAGTTTAGTAAACTTAATGATATAAAATGGCGAAATCCCTTCGCTAACAAAATTTTCAAGGTGCATTAACCTACCAATCACTCGATGAATTTAATTTTCCTTGTTTTTAAAAATTATAAACTGTATTAGGTCTTTCTTAAATACGTGAAGATGACTGAATGTACAGTCGAAAGTACGTGCGTATTTAAGAAGGATCTTATACAGCTTATAATTTTAAAATGAAGAATAATAAAATTCATCGAGTGATTGCTACTTTAATGCGTCTTTAAAATTTTGTTAGCGAAGGGATTTCGCCATTTTTTATCATTAACTTTACTAATTTAAGTTTGTATGAATGATTTATTGTAATATATATATATATATATATATATATATATATTATGTGAAGAAATATTTTCTAATGTAAGGACGATGGTGGTTTGTTTGTTGACAGATGGAAAATAGAGAAAATCTTGTTTTGACTTCACTCTTCAATCATTTCTTGTTTCGATTTTTTTACTTTTCGTAGTTGATGAATCGCCAAGAGTAAAAATTCATCGCAATGTTGTTAATAGTAAATATTCATAACATTCTTGACTCTTGCATTTCGATAATGTTGATGAATAGTTTTGTGGTATTTGTTTTAGGCCACCTCTGTGTATATCGTAACGTATTTCAGAGATGTATATAATTTATCAGTCTTCATAAATCACCCCTGTTCTAATGCACGTATAAGCTCAGAGTTTCTGGTCTATAATATTGTAAGAAAAAGAAAATTAGTGAAGAAAAGATTTAATGACACGAGGAACATGGATTACGTATACAATAATAGCGAATACAGTAGTTCAGTGCGACAATGCGTACGACTCAACGCTACTCCTAGCGACCCAGTCTTCTGCGACTGGTATTTTTCAGCGCGCCCACGTAGAATGTGACACAAGGTTGGAGTATACAGTCGGAGTTTAGAGTCGGTTACCGCCAATACCATAAAAAAATTGCATGAACCCGGTCTGCACTTCGCTTTTTGGGAAAGCCCGAGATGCTAGACCATAAACCCGGCTCCTACCCAAAGGAGAATTACTACCTGCGAGGTGGAGGTTAGTGCCTTAGGCGACTACTTTGCGACAGCAGTTCCTACGAGCAGACGTCCTCTTCAATGTGAATGGACAAGCCTATATTCAAAGATTCGTGTAGAGATGACCATTAGTCTTTCTATACAATAACTTCCAATGAAATTAATGCATAGTTTACAAAGAAATAAGTCACATTTAAATTAATGCTACTATTTACGCGCTTTTATCGAAAGATGCTTTCCAAAAAGTTTAGCAGTGTATTAAGAAACAGGAAAAATCTTTGGAATCAAAGAAAAGAGTACTGAACTGCCACGTAATACAGCTCTCTTATATGATAGTGAATACTAGACAATCTCCGCAAAGATGAAGATAAAACTTGAACGAACAAAAATATAGTTATACAGAAGGATACTGAGAATACCATAGACCATACATGTGAGAAACGACGAAGTTTTCGAGTAAATAAAAAACAAATAAAGGATACTTTAACTTAAAGTTAGGAAGAGACAGCTGAAATATCTAGGGCGCGTAATAAGGAAAGAGGACTTGGAAAGTTTGATACTCACAGGACAGATTGAAGGCATGAAGGAAAGAGGAAAACAGCTAATAAACTAGCTACCAGGCTTGGATAAATGGATGGCCGAACAAGGTTTAGTAGAAATAGCTCTATCACAAATGATAGAAAATTGTAGAGAACCATGATATTCAACGTCCTGACAGGACACGGCACAAAGAAAAAGAAGAAGAAGAAGAAGAAGAAATATTTTTCTATTTAACTTTTTTTTAATGAGCCTTACACTTTGTTAACCCTACTTCATATATTTAATCATAGTACTTGATTGTCAGTTAGGTCTCATCTTTTTAATGCTCTATTCTAAACGGTTCTTCTATCACACTTTTAGCCCATGGAGTTCACATCAGTAAATTCATGTAGAAAAACCATGAATTTTTTACGGATGGTACTAGTTGCTATTATTATTATGATTTTTATATGTAATGTTTCCTGCTTTGTATCTTGTAGAGCCGGGTTGAAAGTTTGGTTCTTAGAATCTATAGGAGAATTGTCATTTAATTGCTAGCACTTTTCTTAGTATATGGGATCTTCCTAGTAGTGAAATTGCCCATTACTTTTTCTCACAAGGCCTAGTACTCCGATTACTATTGGTACAGTCTCAGTTTTCATTCCCCACACTCTATTAATCTCTTTCTCCAAGTCCTTGTATTTGGACAATTTCTCGATAATTTTTATGAAGGGGTTTCTCTCCAATGGTACTACTACATCAATAAGCAAACACGTCCTGAATTTCTTGTCTTTTATATCAGGTTTGTCAGTTGGAATTGGCATGTCCCAGAGGATAGTTACATCGTTATTTGGTTAACTGTGTCTGGTTGGTGCTCATAATCTGTCTCAGAGATTTTGTGCTTTTTGCGTATCTTCTATCTTCATATATTGCTACAAGGAATCTAAATGAAATAATAAAAAAAGAAAGAATATTAATCTACAACCCAGTGTGTCTGAAGATTTTAATTTTTTAATTTTTTTAATGCTCAATATATATATATATATATATATATATATATATATATATATATATATATATATTACGAAAGTTTCGTGATTAAGCAAGTTCGGGAATAGTTTTTAAGAGCACCGATATTTCCCTAACTCTTCTAAGCACTTAACACATAAAATTTCTCTGTCGTGAACTATTTACCATTTTATTAATTCCAAGCTTTCTGTTCTTTTTTCAATGAATCTCTTTACATGTTTTCTCATTGATTCGTTTGATCTTTTTTCTTTCCGCTCCAAAGCCATTGACATCTATACGGTGACGCCAAGGTACAATTTTGGCCTTTATAAACACTACCCAAAATACTGGATTCGGGGTCGGCGAAGAAATGTCTTTCGACGGAAGGGTGAGTCATGTTAGCACGAACACTGAGCACCGTGAATATTCGGATATATTCCTTAGAATTCTTCAATCATTAAGAATGTTTTCCATATTACATTTTTTTATTTAATATTCCCAAAGTTATTTATCAAATTACATGTTCTCATCAGTAAGAATTTTTACAATTCGATGAAACAACTCTTTTTTTTTTTTTATTTTAGTAACGAATGCACATAAAAATTCCAGACTAATAGATTCTCCAAATTTCTCTTTAGATTTAAATTTATAAAATAAACTGATTTAAGTTTGGTGATCTGTCACCTTGATTTCAGTGTATCGCGACACAAAACATGGACGATCATGGCTCTCTACAACTTCCTATCCTTTATACCTTTAGTCAAATTTATCTTTTTACCATCCTCCACACCCACGGTTCAGCCTGCATTCTGTCTATATATCTTAGTCTTCACTATTTTCTGTTTGATTAGCAGCCGTCAAAAACGACAATAGTAATGATCGAGGAGGCACAGTGGTGTAATGGATAGCGGCCCGGATTGAGGAATCAGAGAACCGAGTTCGAATTCCAGTCGAATCCATTACATTCACTTACGTGCTGATAACCTTGGGAAAAGTATGAAACCTCTTCTTCTCCCCCCAGTTATGGATAAATAGCAGGATAAACCGGGTTCTATAGCCTTGGGTGGCAACTGGTTTACTGCAGGAAAATCTGCCCCGTCAATCATGTATTGAAAGATACATGATCGCCTAAGCGTGTATCACGAATGGCACATCACATTTTGCCTTATGATCAGAGGGTAATTTCAGCGCGCTTTGTTAAAAATGGTACACGCATAAAAGCCCTTTGCATTAAAGGAATGTAATCCATTTATACGATCATTTTCTTAAAATGATGCTCAAATCTATAAGGGATAGACGTCTACCCCTGACCAAAAACCCGGAGAGGAGTGTGAGCTGGACGATAAACAATCCTATCTATGCCCAGCGAAGGTAAACATATAAGTAAAATAATAAACAAAAGTACAGAATTGTAGACGTCAGAAATATATTGTTGAAGTAGACTTAAAAAGGAAGTGGAAACCTAAATCTAAATAAGAAACAAGGGATAAACCTCTACTCCTAGGACATTTGGAGAAATGTCTAGCAAATTCTAACTCCATTTGTTTCTGCTTACCAGTTTGTTTTTTCTTTTGTTTTGGTCTTTTTTAAGCGTTTCACCCCCAAGCAAGGCAGGAAGCCACTAGCACGCAAGGGGTTAGAGAGTTAGAGCGAGAGCAAAGAGGAGTGATAGAGGAAAAGATGAAGAGAAGGATAGGGGATAGATCAGGGCATCTGTAGACGTCGATTGACATTCCATTTGAATAGTTGGAGATTATAGCTATCAGGGAAACAGGAAAAGGAGAGGGAGTTCCACAGGCGAGAAGTGCAAGACATGAAGCTATTGGAGTAAAAGAGACGGCTATATTCAACAGTTTCGACACTGAAAGAATGAGAGCGAGATGCCAGCCTAGTAGGACGCTTACATTTATGAAGTCTGGGAACCAGCGAAAGCAGCTCATCGGAGCAGTTACCATGAAAGTATTTGTAAAAAAAGACAGAGGGGGATGACGGCACGTCTGTGAGAGAGCAACTGCTGACGAGATGCCAGATCAGGGCCAATTACATTGCATATTTCAGTTTCATCGACTTGATAACTATTCTCCCTTCACATGTGTATTCCTAGTCAATATAACGTATTTCAAATATACATACCACGCGTGACCTAACTCGTTGCTTTGCTTTCAATGGAACAAGCTTAACGTTGATACATAACTTATGAGGGGAAAACATTTACATTAACTTATGAAGCTTTTTAACCTGAGAAGGAGATATGTCCATTCGTATCAGCGCGAGGAAATTGAGAGAAACAAATAGTTAAATACTTTTCTTTTGTAACCCGAAAGTCCATTGATTTCTCATGCGCGAGCAGTGAAAAAAATATCAGTAAAAATTCTTCTTTATTGTTCAAAGAACTGTTTCACCAATCAGCAAATATTTCTCTGTTAGTTATTTCTTTAAGTTATAAGGAAGTGAATTATTAAGTGTTGGATTTTGCGAGAGAAATCACGAAGTTAAACTTTGTAGTTGAAATTAACAATGCTGTATAATGTAGCTGATAGCGATTGTATTCATTTTATAGCGGCTGCGTGTTCCCGTTGAATTAGGCAAACATTCTTCTTTTTTTTAAGTGCCGTATTTCTTCAGGACGTGCGAAGTCATTGTTCTTCAAAGTATTCTTGACTTATGTCGTTCTAATTAATTATTGCCACTTCATCATAACACTTTGTACTCCCATTCAAAAACCTAAACTCATCAAGCAGATTAATAGTTCTTCTCACTGACTTTTTTACCTTCAGTACGTGATTGCTTAATTCTCTAGGCCTACTTTCTCCATCGTACGCCCAGGTGATTTCACCGCTCTGTTTCCGACGCTTAGCGGTGTATCACTTGTAGTTATTATCGCTCGTAAAACCTCTGCATTGCTTACGTGTTCCCGCCATGGTTTTCTCTGCATGCGTCGGAGAACCACATCTTTCTCACATTTCATTTTAATTATCACCTTCCTCTTTGAGGATATTGGCCAAGAATACGCTATCATATCTCCGAAGTTAAACATATATATATATATATATATATATATATATATATATATATATATATATATATAGAGAGAGAGAGAGAGAGAGAGAGAGATGAGATAGATGGATGGATAGATAGACAGATATATATATATATATATATATATATATATATATATATATATATATATATATATATATATATATATATATAGATAGATAGATAGATAGATAGATAGATAGATAATATTAGTGGTCAGTATATATATATATATATTTATATATATATATATATATATATATATATATATATATATATATATATATATATATATATAATTTCCGAGAGGATAGAATACAGGTAATCACGATCCAATTCATCGGACCTATAAATTCAAAAAAAGAAATATTTGTAGGCCTGATGAATTGGATCCTGATTACGATTCAATGGAATAAATTATAAACATGGAATATTAGTTTTTGAGCCTTATATATATATATATATATATATATATATATATATATATATATATATATATATATATATATAATTTTTCATTATAAATTATGTATAATTTAAAATTAAAAATTATTTATTTTAATCATGTTGTAACTTTCCCTCCTCTTTTGTTATTTTTATTGTGTCTTAATTGTTTTTTTATTTATTTCGCCAACGATTGCCTTTGAAAAAGCGTTGGCCGAAACCATCCTAAGGTAGAAAATACAGTCAATTCATATATATATATATATATATATATATATATATATATATATATATATATATATATATATATATATATATATACAAATTTATCTCTCAATTAATTAATGCTTTTAGTTTCTGTACAATACGGATTACATCTGTCTCCCTTTTCTTTCTTTCTTTCTTTCTATCTATCTATCTATCTATCTATCTATCTATCTATCTATCTATGTATCTATCTATCTATCTATATATGTATGTATGTATGTATGTATGTATGTATGTATATGGGTATGGAGGGGGAGCCAAATTCGATGTGTTGTAATTGTTAGCGAGCTTGTCTCGCTTGATTAATTCAGACTGACTACTGATTTCGGTTGTAACTGAGTTCCCCATACATTTGGCCTTGTGTCACATCTAAGCTCTTCTTAGTAAATAGCTTTCATTTATTAGTTCCTGTCTCTCTCTCTCTCTCTCTCTATGTGCTCTCTCTGTTTGTCTCTATCCGGTGATTTGCACGTCCCCTTTAAATCTCTCCTCCTTCCATCATCAATTACATGTTCTTTTTCTTTCTCTTTCACTACGCCTTTATCCTTTTTTCTTTTTCTTTTTTTTTTTTTTACTGAACACTAAATGCTGATACAGTAGTGTCTTTGTTTTAATTATTTGTCAAGCATTTGGACTTTAGTAACTCGTAACTTAGCAACATTAAAATCATAATAATAATAATAATAATAATAATAATAGACTTCAGTTTCCACTTCCGTTTTCGCCGTCCATCTCCAACACCGCCAACTACATCATTGTTTTTTGGATTACGTCATTACCAGTTTTACATGTCAATGAGAGACAGGAACCATGTTTGTCGGTCGTCACGCAGACTAAGTCCATTTACTCATATCCGTGTACTTTTGTCGATTAAAATAATCAATTTATTTTCTTAAATAATACAAAAAGAAATCAGAGACTATATTGAAAGGCACGAGTAATTTTCCCATCTTAGCTTCCAACAATATTCCTTTCTGAAGCATTAAACTGAAAACAGTCAATGCTATTGTTATAAATAGTATTTGTGGCAGTTACAAAGAAACTATTTTTATGATAATCTTCTTGAATAATGATCGTATTTTTATTGCTATAAACAAGTCCTCATTAGCCAGTACTAAAAATAACGATAATTATTATCAAGATAATGGAAGCATTGATATTTCAAGATTAAACACAATGATAATGATGACAATAGAAAGAACAATAATATTGTTATTATTTGAATACACAGAGATGAAATAACAAATATGGCGTCTGTTGGAGTAATGAATCTAGTAGCATTATTTATATTTCGTGATTACGATGGTAATTGATAATTAATTATGATAATTTCATTGCTATAATGAAAAGCGAATATAATAATAGTATTGAAGATTTGTTTTTTTTTTTATATAAATATAAATATTTACAAGGGACTCCTCATTTCAGTAAGTCAGGACCATATTTAATAGATAATGTTTTTTTTTCTTCCTCCAGAAAAGTAAGAAAATGCAAAGCATGAATAGTATTTGAACGTCGAAAGGGAAGATAAAATATTGTAAACCATAAAATTGTCATCTGTGGCTAGTATTGTTGGGGCAGGTGGAGAAATGAAAAGATTAAAGACAAAAGGATACTATCTAGTCGACAGCATTACAAAATAAAATAAAAGACGTTTCAAATAGTAAGAAATAGGTGTATTGACAGGATATTGTTGTTCCTTTGCCTCCCTTTGTGATCAACTAGTGACAATTAGTGTAACCTTACAGTAATGCTAAATTTAGCTGTTTCCTTATGTGGAAACATTTGGCTTTCATTGGCTGAGCAACCAGTGCTACACGAGTTAAGTGTCTCTTTACACGCTGGCAATCGATTATTATAAGTATAGTGTCGCTTCTTATATTTAAATATAATGATCATATTAGCCATTTCCTTATATGGAAATATTCTGCATTCATTTCTCGAGCATCCACTGCTAGTTACGTTCGGGATTTACGGCTACATCATGTTGAAACACCAGTTCGAGTAAGATCATTGAAGTTAAGCAACGTCGATCCTGGTCAGTTCTACATTCGAGCTTTACGGCTACATCGTGTTGAAACACCAGTTCGAGTAAGATCATTGAAGTTAAGCAACGTCAATCCTGGTCAGTTCTACATTCGGCCTTTACGGCTACATCATGTTAAAACACCAGTTCGAGTAAGATCATTGAAGTTAAGCAACGTCGATCCTGGTCAGTTCTACATTCGGGCTTTACGGCTACATCATGTTGAAACACCAGTTCGAGTAAGATCATTGAAGTTAAGCAACGTCGATCCTGGTCAGTTCTACATTCGAGCTTTACGGCTACATCGTATTTGAAACACCAGTTCGAGTAAGATCATTGAAGTTAAGCAACGTCGATCCTGGTCAGTTCTACATTCGAGCTTTACGGCTACATCATGTTAAAAAACCAGTTCGAGTAAGATCATTGAAGTTAAGCAACGTCGATCCTGGTCAGTTCTACATTCGAGCTTTACGGCTACATCATGTTAAAAAACCAGTTCGAGTAAGATCATTGAAGTTAAGCAACGTCGATCCTGGTCAGTTCTACATTCGGGCTTTATGTCCAGATCACGTTGAAACAGCACTTTCAGTAAGATCACCGAACATCGATCCTGGTCAGTGCTACTTTCGGAGTATGCTGCTAAATCACGTTGAAACACCTGTTTCTATACGATCACTGAAGTTAAGTAAGGTTGAGCCTGGCCTGGACCTATATGGGTTTCTATTGCTTCATTTCCATTTGGGTTCGGTATATTCACTTCTGCCCAAATACTTTTGGGAGAACAACTGTATACAGCTGATAGTTTAATTCTTTCTCTAATTGAGTTTGGCGATACTTCCATATGAATGTCTCGGCCTTAGGTTTTAATGTGCAACGTAATGCTTTCGCCCGTCCTGGGTATGGCGATAAATTACATCCATCAGCAAGGCTTCTGATCTGTACGTTTTGCGGAGCGTTGAACCATCTCTTAATTGCTATTGTTTCAATGTCCACCTTGATCCGGGTTTGTAGAACCCGTTAGGGCCCTAGATAGACAAATAGTTAACCCCTAAACTGGGGTTAAAACACGATGAAAGAATAAACATGTTTTGTAGTAAAAATGCCAGAAATACATTCTCATAGTAAAAAAAAAAAAAAAAAAAAAAAATACCAGCCATTCATTTTTGTTAAAAAAAATAAAATAAATAAAATTGTCTGTCTATATTTCTGAGATGACGTATTATGTACAATATTTACATTATTCAGACTGTTGTCCTCATCGTTGTCGCCATATTTATTACAACGTTTCGGCAGTTGTACGCTCCGGCCTTCTTCAGGTGGTTGGAGTGTCGAACTGAACCCTTTATTTCACTTTTATTTATGTCCACAAAGACACATGCCACAGTGGATAAAGGCGTTGGCTAGATCCAGTGATGTTGGTTAGATCCAGTCCAACGCTTCGTAAAACGTACAGATCAGAGGCCTTGCTGATGGATGTAATTTATCGCCATACCCAGGACGGGCAAAAGCATTGCCTTGCATATTAAAACCTAATACAGGACCCAAAGAGTGTGAGTTCAATACCCGGTTAAGGCAGTGGAGAACTTTCAGAGGGAAAATTAACAGGAGATAACAGATAACTGACATCCATTAAACATGGCACGTGGAACTTGAACAGTCTACCCCAGTGAGCGAAATAAAAGGTCAGTTCGACACTCCAACCACCTGAAGAAGGTCGGAGCGTACAACGGCCGAAACGTTGTAATAAATATGGCGACAAAGATGAGGACAACAGTCCAAATAATGTAAATAAAATTGTCAGCATGATATATCTGTAGATATTTGCATGAGGATTTATACGAATGTTTATTGAATAATTTATGTTTCTTTAAGTAAAGTCTGAATGTCTATAGGCTAGCAGACTTTAAATTTTGTTTACCAATATGTTCTTAGGTAACATTCAATTTAATTTTTCACTGTTTTTCTCTAGCGCCATGATGGCCATCGTGGTTATTTTTGTTTCTGTCTCTTCGACATCCATCTCCATTTTTTTTCTGTACTTCTTTTTTCTATAAAGAAAAAACATATTACCAGCAATATATTTTTGTAAAAGAGATTACTAATATACGCAAGAAAATTAGATTTCAGCATTTAATGACCCATAATAAGTTGATATTCCGATAAACAAATAAACAACAAACAGTATTTTTCACAATAAAATTTATTAACAAAATCCTGTTAAAATCTTCTGCATATATAGTGTACATCTATTTAATTGTTGCAGAAATATTCGGTGTAGATTTTTTTCAGCATTACTAGTCAAAATCAAATATTTCAGTCAGCTAAGTCAGCGATCATGTCTGCTTTGGTTCCTGGCTGTCTAGGCAGAATATATTCCCGCAGTAGGCGACCGTTTCTTTCTCCATTAGATTGGTTGCTGTAAGATTCAGTCTCTCCTGCTATTAAAATCATAGACGTGGTGGTGGGGAGAGATAGGGTTCTACCTTTCCTAAGAGTAGTTGTCTCTAAAGGAACGTAAAGCACACGCATGGAATTCGTACCAGGTAATTGTGTAAAGACAGGAATAATAATAATAATAATAATAATAATAATAATAATAATAATAATAATAGCCTCAGTAAATGTATTAGTGGAAATAAAAGAAATAACAATGGCGGTGTGTAAACAAAGTGAAAATAGGAAGGTGTACTGAAATTACCTCCTGCCATCTTGCTGAGAAGAAATAAAAACAAATAGCGTGTTGAAAAATACACTGAGGGTTTGGTTTTCTGGGTTATATGTGCCAAGTTAAATGAAGCAGTGTTAAAAAAAATGAAATGTTATGAAACCGTAGGAAACACCCGGATAATGGAAACGAAACCTAAGAATTTTACCCAATTCCGTGCAAAGCTACAAACTTCTTTCTCTTTCTATATTTCTGAGATGAAGTATTGCAATTATTTACACTATTTACATTGTTCGAACTGTTGTCCTTATCTTTGTTGCCATATTCACGACGTTACAGCATTCGTAGAAGAAGAAGTTCAAGAACAAGAAAAACAAGAAGGCCGGAGCGTACAACGGCCGAAACGTCGTGAATACGGTAACAAAGATGAGGAAAACACACCGTATAATGTAAATAATGCAAATAACTACAAGCTTCTTGTTTACTTTCGATATCCTTCAAAGCGGATTGCAACGACAGTTGAGTTCCAAAATGCCAACTTGTTGAGATGTCTTAAAAACTTTGCATATATTTTTGAATCAATGTAATTAGAATGTATGAAATAACGGCATAAAAAATGCAGTTTTTTCAATTATAATGGATCTAAAAAGTAAAATTATTCTATAACATTGTTCATGAACAGGTAACCGTGGTCGATATCTGTGGTAAAAAATAAGCATATACCATCTAGCTTGTAACCATCCATCACAATAAACTAAATATTTCTTCAGCACCAAAGCAGAATGTGTCAAATAAAGCTTCATATGCTTTTACTTACGATATTACAAGACCTAAAAGAAGATAAATAATGGCTGCTTGAAGAGAGAAAAAAAATGATTTTTTTAAAATTTATTTTTATATTGCAAATAATAAAGGAGTATTATTTAATCATATACTGAACAGATGCTGAACATTATTGCATTTATTATAAGAATTTCAATATAATTAAATCTATAACTGTGGTACATATTTTACTAAAGTTCACTAGTCCTGGGTATGACGATTAAGTTCATCTGGCAGTAAGGCCTCTGATCGGGAGATTAGAAATTTTGAAGAGCATAGAACCAACTCTTAATTGTTGTTCTTCTCATTTCCACCCTGACCCGGAGCGGTAGCACCTGTTAGGGTACCCACTTATGAAAGTATATATATATATATATATATATATATATATATATATATATATATATATATATATATATATTATGTATATTTTATGGTGAAGACGCCAGCAATAAGTTTTTATATAAAAATACCATCAATTTATATTTATATTAAAGATAACAATACACACTTATACTAAATGACCTGCAATACATTTTATACTAGAATTACCAACAATACATTTTAGAGCAGAATTGCCAACAATATATTTTATCTGTCGTTGAATACATAAAACTGTTGAAAATATTTAAGTTTAGGCTTTAAATGACCCATAGCGGTGTTGGTATGTCGCTGAACTAAATCAACCAACTAGCATAGAAAACGAGGTTTTGTCCCTTGAAATAATGTCCAAGATTGGAAGAATTACTATAATTATGAAGTATTCGCACCCAAGAAACGTCTGGCTGCAAAGAAAACACAGAATAAAATAGATTTAAAAAAACTTACTTGAAATGAAAACCTGAGAATTAGCTTTCAAAGTTAGGCAGTCACAGAAAAGAACTACACCGAATGAAAAAAGCTTAGATCTATCAACGAGAAAACACGCTCCCATCTTTCCCAAGCAGGCTCCTCAATGCGAAGACTCTTAGATTATTAACCTCTTTAAATCTAGAGTCTACAATTACATTCTTAGCATATTAGTGTCTAGAGTCAGACGTTATCTATCCTATATATCCTCATAAAACTTACATTCATACAACAATCTCATTCAGTTGCCCATTAACTTGAGTGGCACTTGAGTGAGAATTAATTTTTTAAAAATTGAATAAGTAATAATGCTTGATTCCGTCATTTAATCGACTCTGCAGTTTCTTATCCACCAGTGAACATCCCGTGTCTCCGGAATCATATCATTCATTTTGTAAAACGGGTGGAAAGGGTGTTGTGTCCTCAAAACTCGATTACAGTCAAAAGCGAAAACGAGACGGAAGGTTAAGTGGTCTTGATTGTCGACGGGACTAACATCTTTATTCTAATAGTAATACTTAGCTATAATTTATTCGAAATATTTAATGTTGTTTATCGTTTCTGAGTAATTTTTCTCAACTTACTTTTGGCGTATGTTTTAAAGCACATATGTCGCAGCTCTGTGGAGTAAATAATTCAAAGTCATAATAAGTATTTGCGTCAGCCTGTCTGTCTCAATATTTTGCATTTGTTTTTTATCTCTGCAGTCAATATTTCTCCCAGTCCATTCAAAAATTTTCAAGTTTTTCTTTATCTATCTTTCTATCTATCTATTTATCTATTTATCTATGGTTGTTGTTGATGTTATTATTATTGTTGTTGTTGTTGTCGATATTATTATTATTATTATTATTATTATCATTATTGTATGATATCTCTATTATTTTTCATATGTTCAGTTTATATCTTGCTAGAAACCTCAGGCTTTCTTTATCTCCCCCAATTTATTTAACGCCCTTAGTATCTGTAAAATTCGGATTCCATCTGTTCATATCTGTCTCCCTTTTCTTTCTTTCTTTCTTTCTTTCTTTCTTTCTTTCTTTCTTTCTTTATATATATATATATATATATATATATATATATATATATATATATATATATATCTTTCATATCTATGTATTTATATATTCTTCTATATTTCTAAATCTTTCTATTTTCTATTTATTTTATCTATCAATTTCTTTCTTTCTTTCTTCCTTTCTATCTATCTATTTCAACCTGTCTACACACACACACACACACACACACACACACATATATATATATATATATATATATATATATTTATACATATATATCCTTCTTTATTACTATCTAAATCTTTCTATCTATCTATCTATATCTATCTATCTATCTATCTATCTATCTACATCATTCTTTCGATCCTTGTATATAACTTACTATATACACAATTGTGATGTGGGATATAGGAGCGTGAACATTGTTAGTTATATGTATTGAATTTAATAAAACAGGTTAAATATATTTGTGCTCATATACATACATACACACACACACACACAAACACACACACACATATATATATATATATATATATATTATATTATATTATATTATATTATATTATATTACAAAGAGTCAATTCAAGGTATGATTAACTTTTTGTAATATAAAATATATGCTGCCTATTTTATTATGTTCATATATATATATATATATATATATATATATATATATATATATATATATATACACTTCGAGGGATGTTTTGTAAACGATATTAAAAAAAACGATATCTGTCGAAGTCGATGCGTATATAACACTGAACTGCATAAAACCAACAGAGAAGTATTTCAAGACAACGAAAAAGAGAAGGTACATTTGAACAATTTATTGACAGAAGATAACAGCTTTGAGAGTTGAGGCACGTAGGCGAAATCTCCTCACGTGTATTTATATGGTGGCACCCGATCGAGAAAAATAGGAATATATAGTCATATTATTATTTACCTCGTTTTTGGCACCGCTTCTCTCCACTGAATCGTATATAAACTTATATGAATATACATACATAAATATGAATATATATATATATATATATATATATATATATATATATATATATATGCATATAAATATATATATATATATATATTTATGGATGGATGGATATATATATATATATATATATATATATATATATATATATATATATATATATATATATATATATATATATATAAAAGATCATTGTTTCAAATTCCACGCCTCCAAGATCTTGGGAATTCCTTCACACTCAACTTCATTTCAAATTTCTTTCTAGTTGTTTCTAACCTTTGGCAAATTTAGGAAGTGATGATAGCTGCCCTTTGGAATTTTTTTTTTTAATTCTCTTTTCTTCAGTGAAAGGAGAGACGTGACTTTGAAAGGAATATAACTCCCTTAAAAAAGTTGAACAATAACGAAACGAAAACAACAAAGCAAAAAACAACGTAACAAGAATAATAACGAAAATAAATCACAAACACCCCGGATCTTCCGCGTTTTCTTTTCCGGCTATTTTTATTTCAACTTTCTCCTCTTGTTGCATTCTTTGTCGTCTTTTCAAAAGTCAACATTTTCCGCCATTATTTTTTTTTTATTCAGCGCCCATTTGATCATGTTTTTTTTTTTTTTGCTATTCTTATAAATCTTTCTTTTCATTAAATCTTGATCTTTAAAAAAGGAAGATTATATAAAATATCCATCATTGTATTACCATCTCTCTCGTTACATTTCCTATTCATATTTTCGCGCCTTTTTTTCGCCGAGTTTCTCTTAGATACCATTCCTCGTGTTGCGTTTCCTATTCCTAGCTTCACCCCCTCTTTTTTCAATTTGATACTAAGCAATCCAAGCTTACTCCTGCACAAGGTCAAATCGATCGAATAAGATTATGTTACGCCAATGTTACGTATGTTTACTTGCTTTACAAATCGCAGGTTTATTGACTTAACAAGAACATTTCAGCTTGTTTTAACTTCCTTTTCGGTCATTTGATCTTTCTTTCATTTCATTACAATACCTGAGTGGCATCAGTCGCTCTAGACGAGGAGTACACAAAATATAGTCTTCAGCTAACTTAGTCTCGTGAAACTACCTGGTGTGGCCCGCATTGGTCTCTCAACATAGTCATTTTTAAAAAAATAAAATCGGTGATAGTTCGCGTATGATAAATACATTTACGTTTGATGCATGACATTATTCAATGAATATTTCAGTCTTTGTATCTTTTTTGTAACTCTCCAAAAAATAGGGGATTGCATTATACACAGATAATTATACTTGAAAGGTTTAAAAATTATGAATTTTTGGTGACCGGTTGGAATATGCAGTGATAATTATTTTAAGAGGTTAAAAAACATGCATTATTTGTTTATCGGTTGTAGTATGCTCAGGTAAATTTAGTGGGTGAGTTAAAATTTAGGCAAAAGTCAGTAATCGCATTTTATAGGAAATCGACTTATACACGACTATATACGTTAGCTAGGAATTTACTCTATCGGTCCATGGTTAATTTTATGTGATATATGTGGAACTTTTATATTTTTACAGTCTTGAGTCTAGAGAAACCATGGAAGTAGGCCTGCAGAATTCATTTTACTTCTTCTAAACGGGAGTCCACGCTTACGTTTATTTAATAATCTTTCCTATTTAGGGTCTTCCGAAATATTCGAGTCTCGAAAAATTTTACTCGATCTCAACGGTGGCTACACACTCTTAGTTTTGTTGCACGCTAAAACAAGCCCAATAAATGCCTACACAATCTTCATTTTAATGACTCAAATCCTTTTAAATTAATTGCGCCGTTCCGTTTTGTACATTGTATTTTTTTTCTTCTTTATAATGAATTCTCTGCCATTTGACATTCATTTCTTTCTGTTATACCTCCCTATTTTCTAAGGCCCACTATTTTTGTGAAGCTTTGCAAATAAGGAGAAATAATACCGTCTGAATATCATCGCGTTTGTTTTTTCAATTAAAATATGGCAAAAATATTGCCACGGAACTTCCTTAACGTACAGAGGAAATATTATTCCTGTTTACTATCCAAGGAACTCGATGTCAGAACTGACAACCATTTCAGCAATGACATGCGGATACAATGGTGTCCCTATGTCAGAAGCAATTCCGTCAAACCTGCAAAGAATTGGTAAAAAGAAAAGTCAAATCTTCAAATAAAATAAATTTGTATTAACTTTGTTTGTATAATTTCTTCTCGAGAGTTCTGTTTTCAATAACTGTCCATATCCACGAATATAAAGCTGCCCTGATGACAGAATATTGTATCAGAGGAAAACTATATGTAAATTCCAGCCTTCATGTAATGCACATTTCCTAATATATATATATATATATATATATATATATATATATATATATATATATATATATATATATATATATATAGTATTTCGTTGGTATATAATCCAAGTGAATCCTTTTAGCACAAATATAAAATATTAAATATAAAATATTAAAACTGATTCACACATAGAGCTCAATGTTTTTGTTATAATAAACGAAGCAATATACTTCATAAAATCAGAATTAAGATAATATTCCGATTGTAGGACACACACACATATATATATATATATATATTTCTGTGTGTGTGTATGTATATATACTTTATTTTAGCATATTACATGGGAAACATGTCAAAATCGCTACACAATTGCAGTCGTGTGTGGATGCGTATGAACATCAGGTTATTGTAAATTATTGGTGTTGAACGATTTATTCAGATCCAAAACAATATACAGCCTCTTTTTACGAAAAAACGAAAAGTGAAAAGAGGTGGTGTGGTCACAAGGTTTATGCTCTTTACTCAGATCAACCAATCGAATATGACGTTCGTAAAATTTAAATGAAGGGAAGAAGCAAAAATTAAGAAATTATTTGTCATAAATGGGTCATGAAACGTAGATTTGAAATCAATGGCCGCAAAAGTCATTAAACAGGAGCGGATGAAAATGGATGCATATTGTAGATTAGAAAATGGCATTTCCTAACAAAAAAAAAAATTAGTGGTAACCTAACAAAATGCTAGACAAGTTATATGCTTTATGAGTTTCCTACATAAAAATATAGTTGTAAAATAGCTTCTTTAAGAAACCAGCAAATAATTTAAACGTATAGACTTACTTGGTAAATTGATATGCACCTGTTGTCTAAAGATTCTTCATATAATGTGATAATAACAATAGCCAATCAATGCGAAATGTCAAAATACCAACCAAATGCCAATGCATCCGTACAAGATGTTACCAGCACTACCAGAAGATTAATGCAATATAATATTAAATCTAAATTAAGCTTACCAAGAGAAAGATAAGCTATATATGGTGCAACACTGTTCAACTAAAATCTAAGAAAAAGCATTGTCAAATTCCAAGTCTAACGGAATTGTAAGATAAAAGGTAGACTGTGTTTACAATTTACCATTAACTCGGATCTTTGGTTTAATTAAACATTTTTATCACAGAATCTGATAATTTGCAATTTTTCATGTAAACACAGAAAACAGAGTTCATATAAAGACCTATATGTCCTTAACTTTTTTTAAATTTTTCCATTTCACCTTAGGAGTTTATTATCGTCTTTTAAACTCCAAAAAATATTTAGAACGTAATGTATTTTTTATATTAGCATTATTAGTAAAGGGCAATATATGTTGATAGCATCTAGTTTTAAAAGAATTCTTAGTATTACCAATATACAACTATTCAACCGTCGGATTTTCTATTGCAGAGATAGAGCAAAGATAGACACGATACATAGTTAAACATTTGTTTGGCAATGGGCATTGCCCAGGATTCCTACAATTACGTTGGCCAGTATCCATAACAGTATTCCTTAGAACCTGTATTATGATTCAGATTATTAAATTGGTTTAGAGTTTTATTGTTGTATTAAATTATGATCTTCTCAAGATTATTGGCACAACTATAATATAGTATTAATGTGTTTCTGCTAAATATTATACATTTAGGAAAATGTTTATCAATCGGTTGGAGGAACTTATGGCTTAACTTATTGATTAAATTAGTTAGTACCAAATGATCTTCCTATTTCGCTTTCTTTTATTTGGACAACTATCTTCATATTTTCAAATATGAAATCAAGTTTAGAAAATATGATGATAGTGCTCCCACCCCCACAAGAAAAAAGAAAAGAAAAAGAAATACCTGGCGTTCATTTTAAATACGGGTATCCAGTAAACAATAATACTGCTTGAAGTAAAAAAATGTTGTATTAAAAATATATATATATATATATATATATATATATATATATATATATAGAGAGAGAGAGAGAGAGAGAGAGAGTGAGGGAGAGATAGAGAAACACGGAGTGAGAAATAAAGAGAGGGAGATAGAGAGAGAGAGAGAGAGAGAGAAAATATATCAATAATCTTGAACTGTAAATTTGTTGGTAACAAAATAAAAAATAAATGATAGAAAAAAAAAACAAAATAAATATTTCCGTGCAAATAAAAAAGTAAATAAATAAAAAATAACAGAATTTGATATTATAGAGTGTGTTTTCCCCGGCAGCGCTGCAGAAAAAAAGGTGTCGTGTGTATACGGTTTCTTGCGCATGCGCAAACAATTTCTAACGGAGGAAGCATGCGTATAATTGTTGTTTACGTATGCGCATGCGTTGAGATGGGCTGAATGACGCTTACGTGATAATGCACGGATGAAAGCGTACGTATCATGGCCTTCCGATATTATTGGCTGACTGTCTAAAGTCATGAGTCAGAATTTATAGGTAGACATAGAAAATGCTAAGAGTTTTTATTATTTGCATGAGTGCTTATACGAATGTTTATTAAATAATCTATGTTTTTTAATTAAAATCTGAATATCTATAGGCAAGCAGACTTTAAATTTTGTTTATCAATATGTTATTTCGTAATATTCAATTTAATTTTCTTAATTTTTCACCGTTTCTCTCTTAAAAACCAGTTGCCTACACCCATCGTGGTTATTTTTGTTTCTGTCTCCTCGACATCCATCCCCATTTTTTCTGTACTTCTTTTTGTCGTGCTATTTATTTCTCGCTGTGTATTTTTAACAAATTTTTTCTCTCGTACCGACAATCTCAGCTTGGCCCTCGGTAGCTGTGCTAGCACGAAACCACAAATGGTCGATGGCTTCAGCGTGCCAACCTTGTTCAATTTGTTGATCATACTATATAACACGCTCTCTCCCAGAAATGATACCTAAGCATAGTTGCAGTATAAATCACAGGTGGCTCTGTAGGTATTAAGCAAACGCAAATGCCCCCTAGCGAGCGTCTATAGATTGGTTAGCCGCCCTAGTAGACGGGTATCCTCGAATACGAGTGGCCAACTATATATATATATATATATATATATTATTCAAATATATATATATATATTATTCATATATATATATATATATATATATATATATATATATATATATATATTTGAATAATGGAAAGCGTTTTGTAAGCTTCATCAGATCCAAAAACGGAAGAAAAAAAATAAGTGTAAGTGTATTTGTTTGTATGCTTAAATAATAAATAAATGGGATTCATTTTTTAAGCATACACACAAATACAAATGCAGACATTTCTTTCTTTCGTTTTGGGACCTGATGAAGCCTAGAATGTCGAAACGTGTAATAAGAATCTAAGTTCGATTAAATCTATTTTCAACGAAACGTTTTCATTTGTCAAATTTCTTAAAAACTTAAATTCTATATACTATTTTAAAACATATTCAATGAATTAAGAAAATCTCTAATGACTTATCTGGTTAACTGATTCATATCGTCTCGCGTCAAAAAGCACATCAAAGTAGATGTTTCATAAGCTTATTCAACTTATCTGATCTCGTATTTATACATAAATTTCAAGAGGTTTATCAAATATCTGGCCCTGATAAGCGAATAGAAGTGAAAAACTTGAGCTTGCTAACCAGATATGTCACTTGGACTTGTACTTAAATATGATAATTAGAGCTATGGTTGCTCAAATTATTTCTTGGACGCTTTTCAGGGAATTTTTGATAACCCGAAGAAATATTTAATGTGTTTTCTCAAAATTGTTTTGCCTTATACCAGAAAAAGGGAGACGAAAGTAATTATATTCTTTGCATCATAAATCACATACAGTGATTTATACGTATCTATGCGTATACACGTTCGTGCTTCTATGAGCTTCATGTCTTTGTCGTCTCTCAATGAAGTCAGGTTTTTTCTTGCCATTATCTCCCTTTAAAAAAAGTAGTATCCTCTTCTTAGCACGATTTTCTCCGCCCTAACACACACACACACATATTGCTATTCTCTCAAATCTGCTTCATGTTGAACCAAAGTTCGCACATTTTTTATATGTATTTCATTTCTTTTTTTTATAACTTAAACCGAATGCGAATTACGCGATTCCTTTCGATGCTTCTATTCCATTGGTCCATAAACCTCGTGCCTATAAACTGCGCTATCAAGCAAGCAAAAAAAATATTTTATCCGACCGTCTGTCTCATGGCCTCGTGAGCTCTGGGCGGAATCGTGATGGAATCTTCCAGAAGCTTCCTTCAGTTTTTTTCCCCCTATATAACAGCTTCACAAACAAAACAGTAAAACAACCTCAACCAGTCATTTTGAGTTGGTCGTGCTCGCTTTATCTTGGTCGACATCTTTTTTTGTGTGTGTTTTTTTCTCATACTGTCTACATACGCTAAACGTTACTGAATTTCAGGCATTATGTTTTTTTACTTGTAACAACACCAAGAAAAAAAAAAAGTACAATAAAAGAACTAGAAGGAAAAATCAATTAGTACCTAGTTAAACTACTTGGCGTAGAAACAGTTTATGACTCAAATTATATAGACTGTTCTTTTGAAAAGAAATCATAAGGCATTTCTTCAAATCCTGGCAAAGATGCCTTGTTTGTTTAAACCGATACGTGACGCATATTTTTGTATGATTCATACTTTTTCTCATTATATAACTAGTTCTGGCTGGTCATGTCAGGACATAGTTCTCCACAGCTTTCATTTCTTTTATATATATATATATATATATATATATATATATATATATATATATATATATATATCTGAGATGAGGTATTATGTAGACTATTTACATTCTTCGGACTATTGTTCTCATCTTTGTTGCCATATTTATTACAACGTTTCGGTCGTTGTACGCTCCCGCCTTCTTCAGGTGGTTGAAATGTTCAATGCCACGTGCCATGTCTAATGGATGTCTGTTATCAGTTATCTCCTGTTAATTACCCTCTCCCAGTTCTCCACAGCTTTAACCAGGTACTGAACTCACACTCTTTATCCTCAAGGACACACGGCACAATGGATAAAGTCGTTAGTTATATCCAGTGTCAGGAATCTGATATATATATATATATATATATATATATATATATATATATATATATATATATAACAGACAATGAATGTCTATTATGTCTGATCACGAGCCCGTCTAATGTTTGAATGTTTGCTTTAATTTCTGGAGAAAATACAGACAACAATTGCCCAACATTTGGATATTTGTTTTATTAAGTCGGTCCTAAGGCTTCGGCTCACATGACCCATTCTCAGATTGGTTATACAGATATGAAACAAAGATGTCCAACGTAAAAGCTGATATTTTATTTTGACATAGAAAATTGCAATACGACGATAACGGTCGCGAAATAGCCGACGTAGATCATGAGTTCAAGATGCTGTTCTATGACGTCATGCCACGCGATAGACCGAAATTTTCAAACAGAACCAATGTCAAGATTCAATGTAATGTGTTGTGACTAAATTTGAAATATAATTTTGTTGAGGGGGGGCTGTCTTTATTTTCACCAGAAATTAAAGCAAACATTAGAACGGCTCATGATCAGACATAATAGACGTTCATTGTCTGTTATATTTAATAATATATGTTTAAATAATGATCTGCTGCCCCAATAATATATATAAACACAAACACATATCAGACTTGCATTTAATAATGAATGCTGCTATTCCCTTCCCTCACACAAACACACACACACACACACACACACACACACACACACACACACACACACACACACACACATATATATATATATATATATATATATATATATATATATATATATATATATATATATATATTGGTTGTATAGATGTGAGCTTGTGAGCCTGGGTTTTCACGCTTTAGCGATCGTCAGATAAACTCTGTCAGACAAACTCTGTTTGTCTGACGATCGCTAAAAGGTGAAACCCAGGGTCACAAACTCACATCTATCCAACCAAATATGTTAGCTCTATCTCTGAAATTGAGCGCTTTTTAATAAGTACCGCGCATATAATATATAAATAATTATACATATATATATATTTGTTTATATTTATATACACTTTTTCATATATATATATATATATATATATATATATATATATACGCTGTCTTGCCAGAGTTGTGAGTTCGATCCTGGGTCCTCAAAATCTTCGGCCTTGTGCTACATCTAAGCTATATTAAAATCACTAAATCACTGTGTATATATATATATATATATATATATATATATATATATATATATATATATATATACATACATATATATATATATATATATATATGTGTGTGTGTGTGTGTGTGTGTGTGTGTGTGTGTGTGTATATATATATATACGTTTAAAAAAGAGAGAAACTGCAAGCGTTTTGGGTTGTAATGTGGATTTAAAAAAAATATTATGCTTGGTTTACATAATTTTGCTACACGTGTTTCCCGTCTCGCAACCGTCATCAGGCAAAGTGTGGAGATTTCCGCATATTATTAAAAATAATTAATTGTTTTCTTTGTTTTTCGATGTTTAATATTCTTCAAGCAAAAACGTTTGCGGTTTCTCTCCTTTTTAAATATACACACTTTTCTCTCGTTTAAACTAGTATAATCTCGTCCTTTCATATATATATATATATATATATATATATATATATATATATATATATATATATATATATATATATATATATCGGGAGGTAGAGATTTTTATGTCATTAATATTATATCGTATGTAAAGTAAGACGATCTATTCTGACGAAAACTACAAAATTCTCTTCAAAACCATTTTTAAGAAATTCATATCAGTCTTAAACCAACTCTTGTCACCAGATTACGACAATCGTAACGCTCTAAACAAAAACTGCTTCTCTGTCTCATTTCCTATCATTTTCTGTCCGCTTTAATTCCTCGTTCTTTTCCTCTCTACCATTCAGTAGCTTGGATTTCTAGGAATATTGGGAATTTCCATGGACAAATTGTCATTATGACTCAGTCGAAATTGGTTTCAGACATACAACTGTTGGAGGAAATTTTCTGAGCCTCTGCTGCCTTTCTCCATCTCTTATCTACCATAATTCTTTCAGATTTCCCCGCCTTTCCCACAGAATGGGCGGGCAAAGGCCTCCTGATTTTCGTGACTGGCTCTAGGACCCTGGAATTATGGTTTATAAATGAACAAGTTATTCCCCTTGCTGAGAATCACCTTGTCACTTAAATAGGCCGGCTGAACGTTTATATGGAGATGGGCTGGCAGCGCTTGAAATATGAATTTTGCATTAGCGTCCCGTTTCTTTGTTATTTTTGACTCTATTTTTTTTTAATTTCTTTCTGTGTAGGTATAAAACAGCGTTATCCTTTATGTATATGTATTCATTTGAGCAGTTTTGTAAATGAGAGGTAGTAGTTGAACGCAATTTTTGTGTTAAGCACTAGGCGATTAATGTCTCTAACGATGTGATTTGTGGCCAAACGCTGTCAAATTTGTGCTTTTGACAACGCGATTATTTTCGGCTTTATTTCTGTTGTTCTCTCGATATGGTAATTTTGTGCTTCTGGGAATTGCACAAAGACGCATATGAACACCGAGTTATTTAAATCAATAAATCAGTGGCCTAATCATTAAAAAAACACATTGGTTTCACAGAGTATATATTTTACTTTACGATCATCTCCTTCCATATCAACGCATATTTGATCTACTGAAACAGGCTTGTTAGTCGTAACTCTACGTCGAAGTTCCTTCAAGGTAGTGCCATGGTTATCAATTACGACTGAATATGAGTTCGATCCTCACTGGGTGCTCCATACTTTCGTTTTTCTGCCATATTTAAACTGCTCTTAGAAAATTAATGGGTTTTGATTTTGAGAAGTTTACCATTATATATAGCAACATACACCTTAAAACTATATATATATATATATATATATATATATATATATATATATATATGTGTGTGTGTGTGTGTGTGTGTGTGTGTGTGTATATAAATATAAAAGTGAACATTGAAGTCAACACTTGGAGGCTGCAGTCTGTTTCATGCTAGATGCAATCGTCAGGCCAGTTTTATAGTTATATTTACTGACGCTCTATCTCGCACAAACTAAAAACTATATTTTTATCATATATATATATATATATATATATATATATATATAGTCGTGGCCTGACGATTGTGTCTAACATGAAACAGACTGTCGCCTCTCAGTGTTGACATTCTATGTTCACTTTTATATTTACATACGCTCTATCTCGGATACTGAGCACTTTATCCCATAAATATAACACATCTTAAGACTATATTTCTTCACCTATATATATATATATATATATATATATATATATATATATATGTATGTATGTATTAATTAGAAGAGAGGAGCCGCAAACGTTTTGGGATTTAATGTGGATTTTTAAAATGTATATTATATTTTATTTTCCATATTTTTGCTACACGGTTTTCGAGTTTTTCGACCTTCATCAGGCGAAGAACGAATATTTCCATATATTATTTAAAGGGATTAATTTTTCGAGAATTCAAATTTATTTTCTTTTTATTTCATATATTTCGTTTATGTTTTTGATTAAAATGAGAATATCATCTACATATCTTAGGTAAATGGAGGATTTTTTGCAATTAAGTACATTATTTTATAAGTTAGTCATGTAGAAGTTGCTAAATGTTGGCCTCAGGACAGAACCCATAGAAATACCATCGCATTTTACGCATATGTTACTTAGATGGTAACAGATTTTGGAATTTTTCCTTATCAATTTTCTACAGCCACCAAGAAATTAATTCGTGGACTTGAAATGATTAAAACTAAAATGAATAGATGTATATTATTTTATACGTTATTTATATAGACACAAATATTTAACTAACTGCTTTGATTATAATAAATAGTATTAACGACATTTACCGGCCTGAGAAATTTCATAGAAAATATGCGTCCTCCGACAAGAATCGAACCTGTATAATACACGAGACTGTCATATAACCTGACGTGTTATACCAGTTTAGCTACAAAGGATCGTCTGGATAGAAAGATCGATTTTACTGCTTTTAAACTACATATTGAGCGCATATTTTCTAGGAAATTTCTCGGACGTTCAGGCCGGTAAATGATGTCAATACTGTTTATTATAAACAGAGCATTTACTTAAATATGTGTGTATATATAAATAACATAACAATAAAATATATTAAATAATTGTCGGACTTAATCCGGTTCATAGTGTATAAAGATACACACACACACACACACAGATGATAAAAATATATTTTTTTAGTTTGTGTTTCAATCTTCTCAGTATCAGAGATAGATCGATTTTAAATATAACTATAAAACTGGGCACAGAGGCCAACATTGAATGGCAAAACTTTGTTTCGAACTTGAACGCAAATTTCATGAAGAAAATATTTCCTGAATTAATGAGAGTTGGAACTTTCGTCAAGAATATACAAGGGTTGCAAATCGTTATGTTTGGTAAATAGATCATTATTGAAATATTTGGCCCTGAAATGAAGATAGATGGCCAAAGTGAAAAAGCACGCAGATATATCTCCCAGGTTCATTTTGATTGGGAGTCTGCCTTTTTCAAATAATTTTTCTCCTCTATTTGCTTGATATTTTCTACACGTCGGAGTTTTTTTTTTTTCTCCAAGGTACAGTTGATTATTGTGCGTTAATTTTCTTTTTCGCAATTCTAATCATATATATTACACTCTTTCTACCACCGATTGCCATATCCTTTTTCTCTCTTCCTGTCAACTCTTTTAACAAGGCCATAGGTCGCACCGAAACCCCGTAGAGAAGTGCATAATCCCTCCTTACAGGTCGGAGTCCAGACAAAAGCGTTGGGATGCGAGGCGTTATTTAGGCTCATATAAGACGAGCAACAGCTCCCCAATGAGCTCTTCATGATCGCATCCTCCATAAGCTGTTGTCATCTTCGTCGTATTCTTCGACGCAATACGTTCATTTGCTTTACTGTCATCAATCATATATGTCGTCATTCGAGCCGACGATTTCTGACAGATGGTCCAAGGTGAAAGCTCCATTGTGTTCATCAACCTTTGAGCGCTGTGAGTGTGTTAGTAGGCATACGGACTTACGTTCTCTTTGTATGTTTATGACTTTTTCTGTTCATCTGCTTTTACCTCTAGAAAACTGATTCGTGCATACTTAACTGATTTGTGCTAAGAATTGTCTCTTTCGATTAGCCCGATGTCTGGCGGAAAGCAGCTATCAAGGGTCAAACTCACTAATCATGATTAGACTACTAGACGTGTTAAGTGTGACTATTGGTGGTACTATGAGATTTAATAGAGTTATAGTGATGTTTCTTAAGTAAACTGAATGAAGCACTAGTTTATGTACAACAGATAAAAAAAATTCTTTATTCTTTCAAGTGAGCAATTCTTAAAAATGTTATCCATCACCTGTTGCCATATTGAGCTACTGGTGTAAACTAAATCGAATAGTATCCGTCGATGTTTCTGAGATGAGGTTTATGTCTACTATATACATTTTTCGGATTGTCAAGGACACATAGCACAGTGGATAAAGGCGTTAGTTAGGTCCAGCGGCAAGACCCAAAGAGTGTGAGTTCAATACCTGGTTAAGGCGGTGGAGAACTTGGAGAGGGGAAATAACAGGACATAATTGGTAACTGACATCTATTAGGCATGGTGCTTGGAACTGCAACAGTCTAACCCAGCAAGCAAAATAAAGGGTTCAGTTCGACATCCCAATCACCTGAAGAAGGCCGGAGTGTACAACGGCCGAAACGTTGTGATAAATATGGCAACAAAGAGGAGGATGATAGTCCGAATAATGTAAATCATGAAACGAATAGATCGCTGCTTTTGGTTTTTTTTTTTTTTTTTTATTTGATTTGTTACGGCTTATCAAACTTTTGCAGTTCATTTCAAGCCAAAATTTTTTTTTAGATTGTAAGATTCTTTTGGAGATAATAAGGAATTACTGATACAGTTCCTACTAATTAACCCATAGTTTGAAGGAGATCAGGTGGATTCATAACTTTCCCATAGTTAAGTGAATATAACGGACCCGAGTTGGATTTGAACTCGGCTCATCGATTATCATTTCCGAGCCATTGTTAATTACACCATCTGCACATCCAAGCTTACAATACTAGAGTATTCACAAACGGTCACACGTTTAGATACTGTTCAACGTTGCTTAACTTCGATGATCGCTTGAGATCATTCGGTGGTAAGGGTGTCTTCTGTCTGTTCTTCCTAGTTTACAAGCAAAAAAAAAAACAAAAAAAAACAAGCGTTCCAAAATTTAGATATAAAAATTCTTATTCCCCTGGTTTTCTGTTTGACATGTCCCTTTGGTACATAGGCGGCGACGGCTCTCTGCAAAATTATATTCTTCGTAAGGTTACTCACTGCTTTCTTCTGCCTCGATTTTATTATGTCTTGTGAGTGTCAAATTCTTCAAGCCCTCCTTCCTCATTATCAGTCCTAGACATTTCCCCTGATTCTAAGTATAAGGATCATTTTGCGTTATTTTACTTAAAACATTCTCGTTCCTCACATGATCTGTCCATGGTATTCTTAGAATCCTTCTGTAGATACATATTTCTATTGCGTCAAATCTCGTCTTTATCAGTGAGGGAGTTGTCCAACATTCCCCTGCCATTGAACAGGACTGATATTATATAATAGTTTATATATATATATATATATATATATATATATATATATATATATATTATTTATTTAAAATTACAACATAAGTATGTTATAAAATATGATTTTATAACATATTTATGTTATAATTTTTAAATAAATAATTATATTCGCTTTAATCTGGAAGAATGACAATTGGAAAAAAAAATTTTTGCCGACGCGTTTCGTCTTCCGACTTTATTAAGGCAAATAATGAAAGCGAAATGTTTTTTGTTGTCAAGATTTATTGTATATAAGATACAATTGTGGCACAAGGCCGAAAAATTTAGGATTTTTTCCAATTGTTATTCTGAGCTCAATTTGTCTTATCCAAAGAGTTATTCTGGGAACTCTTCCAATATTGTCGACATAGAAAAAAAAAAAACCTTAGTATAAAAGAAGTTACCATTAATCAGAAAGAGGCTTGTGCAGGAACGTCTCTGTCTTTTAAATTTTGGATTTACTGTAAATATGACAGCAAAAACATTTCGCTTTCATTATTTGCTTTGATACCAATTTGTGTTATCCACAGAGTCATTCTGGAAAATTTTATTATTCCATGGTATTTAAATTTTCTTACGTTACTTGATTTGTAATTCACATTGTTCTTTTTCTCCTGTTCACACCCCAATTCATTCAAATATCGAAGAAAAAAATAAGCAATCACATTATGTGAATAAACAAATTCTATTAATTTTTCTCCATTTCAGTACTTTTTGATAGAATGCTATAAAGTTTACGTAAAAAGAATCCTCCATGAATTTTTGAGATATTAACAAATGCGCAAAATTTGGCACATTCATCGATTTTCAACTTCCACACCCTCACTGGCCAATCAAAATAGAGAATTCCAGAAAATCCTCCGTTTGACACCTGCGAATGTATGCGGAATTGTGTCGCTGAGAGTCTAGTTCAATAGACGGATGCGCCTATACTAATATGTGTTCGGGCCCGTGCTTGCATGTGTAGGTAGCTAAAATGACTCACAGCTTTCAAGATTGATGTTAGTGTCAGTGGCCTTCAACCGGACTGGGTTCGTGCAACATGAGCTGACATCTAGCGGCGTCAGTGCGAACTGTTGCACTTTCTTGAGCCTCTAACCCTCGCTGTCATCTTCCTAGGCTGGTTTAGTCCCACAATTTTTCTACTTTTCTATCCAGCTCTCCATCGTCGCGTGTCTCTTTCCATTCTCGATTCAAGGCATGCGCATTCATATCGACTTTGTGTCCTTCTTTTGTTATCTTCCATACACGTGCAAAAATGTATATCTCTTTATCTTTGAGTTTTTCATCTTTAGCCACAAGTATTAATATTTGTGTGCATGAAGTTTATGAAGGATATTTTTGTGTGTCTCTTCTATGAAGGACGTTTTTGTGTAACTTCTATGAAGGATATTTCGTGTGTCTCTTCTATGAAGGATATTTTGTGTGTCTCTTCTATGAAGGACATTTTTGTAAGTCTCTTCTATGAAGGACTTTTTTGTGTGTCTCTTCTATGAAGGATATTTTAGTGTATCTCTTCTATAAAGGATATTTTTGTGTGTCTCTTCTATGAAGGGCATTTTTGTGTGTCTCTTCTATGAAGGATATTTTTGTGTGTCTCTTCTATGAAGGACATTTTTGTGTATCTTCTATGAACGATATTTTTTGTGTCTCTTCTATGAAGGATATTTTGTGTGTCTCTTCTATGAAGGACATTTTTGTGTGTCTCTTCTATGAAGGATATTTTTGTGTGTCTCTTCTATGAAGGATATTTTGTGTGTCTCTTCTATGAAGGAAGTTTTGTGTGTGTCTGCTATGAAGGACATTATCGCAAGTCTGTCTCTTCTATAAAGGACATTTTTTGAGTGTGTGCCTTCTATGAAAGACATTTTTGTATGTGTCTTCTCTGAAGGAGCTTTATGTATGTGTCTTCTCTGAAGGATAATTCTTTGTGTATCTTCTTTGAAGGAAATGTGTGTGTATCTTCGATGGAGGATATCATTGCATGTGAGTGTGTCTTCTATGAAGGACAATTTATGTGTGTCTTCTATGTGTGTGTCTTTCTATAATAAGCATTTTCTGTGTTTCTTACATGAAGGATATTTTTTTGTGTGTCTTCTATGAATAAAATATTTGTGTGTGTCTTCTGTGCAGGATATTTTTGTGCGTGTGTACTTTTGGGTTTCTTTTTTTTGTGCGTCTCCACTGAAGTTTTTTTTTGTGTGTCTTCTACGATGACATTATTGTGCGTGTCGTCTATGAGGACTTTT
The DNA here is from genome assembly GCA_903632075.3 of Acanthosepion pharaonis. NCBI lineage: Eukaryota > Metazoa > Mollusca > Cephalopoda > Sepiida > Sepiidae > Acanthosepion > Acanthosepion pharaonis. Next base: position 3,123,762 of record CAHIKZ030000223.1, read on the forward strand.
GTGTGTGTCTTTTCTATGAAGGATATTTGTGTGTTATTTGTGTGTTTTCTATGAAGAGCATTTGTCTGTGTGTCGTCTATGTAGGATATTCGTATGTGCGTCTTCTATGAAGGACGTTTTATGTGTGCGTGTGTGTCTTCTATGAAGTAAATTCTTGTGTGTGTCTTCTATGAAGGACATTTGTCTGTGTATTTATGAAGGTCATTTTTTGTGTATGTGTGTCTTCTATGAAATACATTTTTGTGTGTGTCTTAAGGACATTTCAAATCACTTCCCACATATTCTCTCGCTAATTAAGTGATTCACGAACGAGAGAAACTTGGCTCCTGGGTGTGGAATTTCCAAGTAAGCGGTAGAATTTTATTTTAAGCATGAGAGCATTTCGGGAAGAATTTAAATCATGTATATAATGTTCCGAAAATTACTAAAGAGAATCGTTTTTTTTTTACAAAAATATTCAACCAGTACAAGGCCTAAGAGCCACTTGAGTAAGATAGTTACAGAGTAAGAAGCACCAAACCAAGTAGAGTTTAAGTCGGAGACATTAGAAGTATAGAGTTGAATTAGACTTTTTCTTTTACTATACTTCGTACGGGTTCAAGCTCCCATCAGTTTACTAATAAAATCCTATTTACCAATTTTCTGATATACACCTCTTATATAGCACTTTACTAAATCTATTACTCATAGAATAGTTCTTATCAGGCATAAATAAGCGTATCGATACTGTATTAAAAGCAATAAACTTAATAAATCTTGTTAGAGATGTATTTCTCCTGTAAAATTAAAAGCGCGTTCTATTAGGCTGATAAGAAAATGTATTTAAACTTGAGGAAGACAAGGTAACATTGCATTGTCGAATCTAATATAGAGTAACAAAGCTCTCAAACCGTCTATGAAAAGAATTACATTTAATAGTATTAGGTCATGATTACTTGAAGCAGGATTTGCTGAATGTGATTGAACAAAATGTTTTCTTATTTTTTACTGAAATTGTATGAGAGGAAAAAAAAAGAAAGGCTTTTTTACCTTCTGTTTTCAGATTTATACTAGGCGCCATTTTGTTTATTGCAAGTATGGCTTCAATATTTTTTTTCCATACATTGTTTGAATTCTTCTATTTTATCTTCGTCTGTTAATTTTTTTTTTGCGTTAATTTACATGTTTTCATTACTGACGAATTAATTCATAGAAAGGTGTGTAGACATGAATATTTTCAAATAACCATTATCACGTCGGATTTATTTACAATGTAGATATTTCTTATCCATGTACGATTCTATATAATATATGAGATTCTGTATACATATGCTTAGCAGTAGATACGCATATCCAAATCTCTCTCTCTCTCTCTCTCTCTCTCTCTCTCTCTCTCTCTCTATATATATATATATATATATATATATATATATATTATGGACTCGACTATTTATATATATTTGTCCCTGGGAGATTATGGGTAGAAACATTGGTTATTTCTGTTTTTTTGTGTTCTTCCAACGACTATTGAACAGGGAGAATTTATCAGGATATAATTCTTATATATTATACACATATCACACATTATGCCCTGATAAATAATATCCTTATCATATATATATATATATATATATATATATATATATATATATATATATATATATATAGCGTAATGAGAACCCACGTGTACTTTCTTAATGTATATATAGAAAAAGTTTCAAATTAAAAATAAAAATGTTTTATTTTATGAAAGTATTTATTTATTTATATATATATTTGATATTTCAAATTGTCCTCAATTTTTCATCAGAAATAACTGTTTGTTACAAATAAATTAAAATTACTGTTTCTTAGCAACAAATAAATAAATAAATAAATAAATACTTTCAGAAAATAAAACATTATTATTTTTTAATTTGAAACTTTTTCTATATATATATATATATATATATATATATCGAGAGAGAGATAGTGAGAGGTATAGAGTCAATTAAGTCAATAAGTCAATAGAGTCAATTAATAAGTCTTCAAACAATTTATCTCTTGACCGATTCCAGAGTTTCGTGTGATATATCACTTAAAGTCACAATATTTGACATTTATATTGATTCATTACCAGATATCATATGCTTTATAAAATAAATGCTATTCGTAATTGATGCCTACGACTAGCGTTTACTTTGTATAGTAGAGTTTTGATGCCTGGTTATAATTTAATAGACTTAACTGAGTCTCTGACATGATGAGTGATATTATTCAAACTTTGATAAATAAAATGATATAAGTTATTTGAACTGCTTTAGTGAGAATGATTACAAAATATTTTGCTCTCCCAAGTGCTCCGATAACAATAGATACTACTGTCATATTCGTATTATACTTTATTATGTATTTTTTTTACTTCTCCGGCATTATTAATTTATTTTACACTCTCGGTTCTTTGTGAAAATTATTATTATTATTATTATTAGTAGTAGTAGTAGTAGTAATAGTAATAGTAGTAGTAGTAAAAGTAGTAGTAGGAGTATTTCGTTTCAATCTGTATTGTAATGTTTGCAAAATGTTTTTCCTCCCCAATGTATAGGTAAAATCACACAAAGGCATGCTGGGATTTCTTCCTGCAAATATCATAGACAACTCAGTTTTATCTGACTGAGTCCCTGTCTGTCTTATCTTGAAGTCAGAACGCCCCTTCCATTTATCTAAATTCGCTCTTGTGTGTCAACCCTAATTCTTAATTTGTGAACTTTTTGCTATATTACTGTTGCTTTGCCTTATTACTGCTGCTTTGCCTTATTACTGTCAATTTGCCTTTTTATTGTCAATTTGCCTTATTACTGTCAGTTTGCCCTGCATATAATATTTGCGTGCTTTATATCATTAGTTGCCCTGTTCTTTTCTTTTCTTTTTCTTGCTATAGCTTATTGCAAACCTTGTCAATTCTTTTTGTTCGATACTTCTATCATTTATTTTACATTTAACGATGGTCACTCACTCTTACAAAATGAGTATCCCACTCCTTTTCTCTCTCTCCTATATATATATATATATTTATATATATATATATATATATATATATATATATATATATATATATATATATATATATATATATATATATAAACGCCCCACATATATATTTAAGTAAATGCTCTTTTTCTATAATAAACAGTATTAAAGAACATTTACCGGCCTGAATGTCCGAGACATTTTCGCAGAAAATATTCGTCCTCCGATTACAGTAAATTCGATCTTGCTAACCGAACGCTTTGGTAACAAAGAAAAGAATACTGAGCTGTTATGTGATATATGTCTTCCTTTACGGCAGCGAATTTTGGACGGTCTCCTCAAAGAGGAAGAAGAGAATCGAGGCGACAGATATATCTTTCTACAGAAGGATGCTGAGGATAGCATGGACCGAGCGTGTGAGCAACGATGAGATCATAGAGAGGATGCAAACAAGAAGGAGGCTTATAGTTAACATCAGGAAGAGGTAGCTGAAGGTTCTCGAACACATAATGAGGAAAGAGGGCCTGGAGAATCTGGTACTCACGGGGCGAATAGAGGGAACAACGGAAAACAACGCATGACATAATTAGCGGGTTTAAGCAAGAGGATGACAGAACGTGTCCCGAGGGAAGTGGTAGAGGGAAGGAACTTGTTGAGAGCTGCAAGGGATAGAGGGAGGTTGAGATCCATGATCGCCTACGCCCTGAAAGGTCATGGCACATAAAAGATGATCCAGTGGTTAAATTAACAAGACCAGTCTCTTTGAAGCGGCTTAAAGCTCAATTGCTGAGCAAGCCGGCGCCTTATCCCTATCCATCCGGTTTCTAATTACCAAAAAAATAGTTTTCTAGTTCTTATACTTTCACTCTCGCTACGGGCCGATTCTTCTGGCGACGCCCGGTCTAATCACGTTTTCCCGTTCTTTCATATCATAACGATAAACAATTTAACGTCAAGGAAATCGAGATTATTACCAAGAACTAAAGTACTCTTGTTCAGCTTATTCCTGCTTCACTACACTCAACCCAACCCTTACAAAAAAAGAGGGAAAGGCTTGGCCAGGTAAAAAAGCATGTTTTGTTGTTTCTTGTAAAACAACTACTATCGTATGCTTTACTAAGCTCTTGTTTTAAGTCTGCAAAAAGTCAGAACGACTAGCAACGTTTTGTGCGCCGAGACTTAAGATAATATGAGAGCTAGGTAAGTAATTATGTTGTAAAACATCTAGAAATATACGGGGGTACTTTCGTAAATATTTATTTAAACGTCTTGAAGTATAAAACATGCTTGATTACCTATCTTAACCCCAGATTAACATTCGAAACATGAGACAAGTTTCTATATCTAGAGGCTGACATACTAGAATTACAGGCGTTTTTATTATTATTATTATTATTATTATTTAGATAATATTTATACGATGCAAAGTTAAGAGAATGTTTATCTCTGTATTACTTAGGTTTATTCCCAAGCAAAATTTGACTTTGAAACTAAAGATTACTTTTTTAAGGTTGTTAACCTTGCGATGTTTATGATAGATATTATCAGACTGTGGTGTTAAATGTGTTATTTAATGATCAGTAGTTAAATAACAAATTACAATTTAAAAAAATGATAACATGAAAGTTATTGGAAAAGTCAATTGAAGCGGTAAGGTGTGATGTTATGTAGTTCTCAAAAGTTTTATGCACTTTGCCTGGTAGATAAAGTTTTTGAAGCCGATTTTTCAAAACGATATTCACTTGACAGAAGGGGGCAAAGGAATAAATGCATGAAATCTTTAGGGGGTTACGTGAAAATAAACTAGGACATTGAATATATATATCTTACAAGTTTGTGGCTGGAAAGGATAATTCCGAGGAGGATATAAATCCAGGGAAAGTTCAATGTAGAATAAGTTGGGTTTAACCCAGATTATCTTTCTTTGCAGCTTTTTTCCCCTCCATTTACGGAGGAGATTTCGGTCTGAGGAGTTGAACACCTCGGTGCTCAAAAAATAAATTATAATCGAAATGCATAATTAAAGTCTCCGTCTTCTTTTCATCACTTTATATATATATATATATATATATATATATATATATATATATATATATATATATATATATATATATATATATATAAAATAAAGAACAATAAAAGATATATAATACGGTGTTCTTATAGATATTTTTATTTTTACAAAATAGTGCTCAAAACATGGTTAGAAACATGGTTTGATACATGGTTAGAACTGTGTAGCAAAAAACATATTTTAAAAATCAATTATATTTATATATATATATATATATATATATATATATATATATATAGTTTTAAACTTAATAGTGATTAAATTTGGATTTTAAAATTGGCAGTTTTTAATTTTAATATCAAATTTTATCATATAATTTAATAATTATTGGTTAGAATAAATTATTTTTAATATTACCCGTATTTTAAAGATCTGAATAGCTATTATAACATGATTTCGTTGTCAAGCTTTTAAATCTTCCTATACTTGGGTTTTGATTAGTCATTCTAGCTTTTGTAACAATGTTTTCCCCTAGCGAAGGATCGTTAATTAATTTGAAACTTTTAAAACAATTTATTTTACACTCAACTCCATATTTGTAGCTCTTTCTTTTTTAAAAAAACTTTTTTCCCTCGAGATTGATTTGATTATTGGCAAATCAAAAATTCGAGGGTTTTTCGAAACGAGTAGAATTATCTATATTCATATATATATATATATCACCCCAATCAAGGCAATAAAGCCACTGACATGCAAGAGCATTGTGTCTGTAAAAGAATATGAGAAAAAGGAGAGGGAACAATAAAAGCACAGGAATTAAGAATGATATGGCATTTACATTTCTGAAGATCAAAGCTGACTGGAAAGAAAAAAGACTAGAACATATTTCCGGGAACGCGAGTTGTCTGAGAAGAAACTTTAGCATAGAAAATCCGGTTATATCTGGCCATCTTATCTATAAAATGGTGTGACCTAGCTGCCAATCTAGTGTTGCGCATAAATTCGTAACGTTGAAGAAGCAAATTGGAAAGCTCACCAGAACAATTAAAATATTTACAGAAAATGCAAACGAAGCTACGTTACAGCGATGGAAATTGTGACGGAAACCGGGATGCCAGATCAGGCCCGATAATCTTGCAGATTCCTTTTTGCATTCTATCAAGAATTTCTAAATATATAGCAGAAACACCAAGCCAGATGCGACAAAAATATTCAAAGCCTGGAATACTTTTAACTGTTTATGGTGAGAAAATTTGTTTAGTACGACAGAGTGGATCACATTTGCTAGTAGTCAACATAGCAATTGGTTCAACAAAATCATTTCACACACACACACACACACACACACACACATATATATATATATATATATATATATATATATATATAGATAGATAGATAGATAGATTATTGAAGAACATTTTCATCACAGGCTAAATGTTTGAGAAACGACATATTGCGCTCTCCTCTAGGATTCGGATCTGCGTCTCACAGGCCAGACACATCAGTAAGTCTACTTCCTGACAAACACACACACACACACACATATATATATATATATATAGATAGATTATTATAATATATATATATATATATATATATATATTTTATATCTATAGGCTAAATGTTTGATATAATATATTTAAGACATAAATTATTCATTAAAAAAAAAGAAAAGAGGGTACTACGGTTGAATTTAATTTTTCTTGTGTTCTTCTGTTTTTGTGTAAGAACTGTCCGAATGTTCTGTATTTCCGAGCGCTTTCGGCTATACCTCTAGCCATTATCAAGGATGATTCAATTATCAGCTTAGTAGAGTGTGTGTGTTCTGTGTATGTTCAGTGTGTGGTAGTGATGTTTTAGTTTCCGAATACGGCTAGCACATTATGGTTTTGTTCATAGTTAATATTGTTAAGAGTTGGCTTTTTTTTTTTTTTATTAGAGCTTCCATTATTTTTAGTCTTTTTTGCAAGTGGATGCAGTTAATATATTTGTGTTTTCTACTAGTATGTTACTAATGGTGTCGGGTAAATCTGAGTGTGTGTTTAAATGTGTTCTGATGGAACTGTGATCAGATAGGTGTAATGTAAGACGTCTGGATAAACATGTGGTTGTGTAGCCGATGTAATTATTTATGAGTCCAGAAAAGAAAGCTCTTGTCAGAACACAAGAAAAATTAAATAAAAAGCTCAACCGTAGTACCTTGTCTGTCGTTTTTAATGAAACATGCATAAAGGAAGGATTGCTGCCTAAATATACAAATATATATATATATATATATATATATATATATATATATATATGTGTGTGTGTGTGTGTGTGTGTGTGTGTGTGAGAGAGAGAGAGAGAGAGGGAGAGAGGTTGTTATTACTTACGAAATAATTAGTTATATAATAAAATCCTGATTACATCTGGAAAACTGAACATTCAATAACTGAAGATATAATATTACAGATATTCAGGGTGATGCAAAATTCGCGGTCCATAAGGGTTAATTAATCTTGAAACATGCCTCTATATGCTATGAACATTCACACTGCGTGACAAATGTAAAGGTCCTGTTGAATGGACACCGTGGTCACCTGGCCACACACACTTGGATTATTTTCTGTGGAACCATTTGAAATCAATAGTTTATCAGACGCGCCCAAGAACTATTGAGTAACTTAAAGATATAATTAAATATGAATGCAGTAAAATGACAGAGGAAACTCATCGAAGTATTAATCAATCAGGCACAGAATTGAAATGGGTTTTGAAAAAGGAGGAGGACATTTTGAACAGCACATATAAGTATTAATTAACTAGCAAATAAAATAGTCATGTCTAATTCTACCTTTAATAAATTATCCTTATGTCCCGTGACTTTTGCGTCACCCTATATAAAAATAGATATTAAAAGAGAAATCCAGGGAAAGAAGGGGGGAAAAATGAAATGAATCCGCGTGTGGAACTAGTAGACATTATTTGGAAGATAGGTTCACAACCACATCAAACTAGGGATATTTATCAGAGCGCCGAAGTCGCTAATGAATATACATACATCCACTCACCCACACGCACACACACACAAACACACCCAAATATATATATATATATATATATATATATATATATATATATATATATATATATATATATATATATATATATATATATATATATATATATATATATATATATATGTTTTCGTATTGAATTATATATATATGATGATATATATATATATATATATATATATATATATATATATAAATATATATATATATATATATATATTCTGTTTTTAAGAATTTTAGGTCTGATGAATTGGATTATTTACGATTCCAATGGAATAAATTATATATATAAATATTAGTGTTTAGGCGTTTTATATATATATATATATATATATATATATATATATATATATATATATTAGGATATTACATCGCAATCATGACAAAACTACTACGCAATTGCAGTCGAGTTTTTGATACGTATACAACGAATCTCATCAGGCGATTGTAAATTATTTCTTTCAATGTAAAATCCTAAAATAAAGAATATTGCTCTACTACGTATTGAGCCGACATTTAAATCTAATGTTACGAACGTTGGTTTTGTACGCTGTTCGTTCTCATCTTACCTGGTTATATATATATATATATATATATATATATATATATATATATATATATATATATATATATATATATATATGTATATTTATATATATATATATATATATATATATTTATATATATATATATATATATATATATATATATATATATATATATATATATATATATATATATATTTATATATTTATACACACACATATATATATATATCATACAATAGGAATTAAGATTACATTAGGTGAGGATCATTATCACCTCGGGATCTTAATTCCTATTGTATGAAATATGTTGCTCTGTTTAATTAAAACATTGAGATCTAATTGTGAATCAGTTTTAATATTTAATATTTTATATTGTTTTAATAGGATTCACTTGGATTATATACCAACGGTCTATTACATATATATATATATATATATATATATATATATATATATATATATATATATATATATATATTGCTGCTGATGAAATTTGCACGACTAGCAAGTAATTCCTCTAATTTTTTATGCTAATCAAGCAATCTATGTTTGTTAGCGTAAATTGTAAACGCACAAGAAAATAATCTATTTAATTCACATTTTTTTAATATACAGAATATATGCATTATGGCATTTTTACTCAAATAAAATATAAATCTCTGTGAATTTGAGTCCTGAAGCTGGTTTGTCGGCAACTGTATAGATTAATGAATATTTCACAAAAGTAAAGCCGAACCGCTGAATCTATAAAGAAAGATACTTGAGCCATTTAAATAGAAGAAAGGAATCCATCAGAAAATCAAATAAATGTCAATTAAGAAAGGAAAATCTAAATAGTAGGAGCTTTGTTCGTTAGGCAAACACTCCAGGCAGACCGAAGTGCGACCTCGGATCTTTGGGAAGCATTGCCAGTTCAGTTTCTGTTTCTTTTCGCAATTATCTCCTCCGCCTCTTTTAACTGGTAATTTCCAAGTTAACTTGATAACTACGGACGAAATGTAGAAAATGAAAAAAAAAAAAATATTAAAGAAAGCAACGGCTTTCACTTCAACATTTGTCCTCCATCTTTGCTTGGTGTGTTTCTATGCCCTTGATGCCAATTTATTCGATTAAGGAGGATTTCTTGTTTGCACTTGCGCAGAGCCACATGATTGTACCTCGAACATCATCATCATCACGTCGAGAATTCTTCTCGTATTCTCGTTCCTTCTAATCTCCTTCCATCTCTATCAGACATCGCCGTCGACAGGTCCTCCAGATGGCATCCAGAGTCATCTACAAGTTGGTCAATGTAGGTGTGATGAGATCTTCCAACCGTTTTTTTGCCGTACAATGGCTTGCATAGGAGGGTGTCACTCACAATTTCTCACTTACTTCTATTAGGTTGATGCAAAAATAATGACGTAATAATATCGTTTTTTGACGTTAAAAAATACGTCAAAAACGACATTATTACGTCATTATTTTTGCACCAACCTAATACAAGAGTCACCAGCTAGCCTTAGCGAAACTGAGATAGGAGGAAGGTGTCCATACATGTTTCTTTGTATCTTCGAGCTGATGTCCAATGATCTGTATCTTCGAGCTGATGTCCAATGAAACTCGTAACATCTTTGTGTGTGTTCCGTCAAGTGATGCATCTTGGTGTTTCGTCAGTGTCCATGTTGTTGAGCCGTAGAGCTAGACAGATTCTACCGTGGCTGTAAAGTCCGTCATATGATTCAATAATAAACTTGGTAAAAATGACGGCTACGAATAATTATTCCATGAAAACTCAAACAGTAATGAAATGCTGCTACATGATTTTATAACGGTGAATAAAATGGTCTGCCTGAACAAATTTTCAGAAGAGAAAAACAAAGAAATGTACGTTTAAATACGCAAATGGTGTCAGATCTCAAATTGATTTCATTCTGATCAAAAATGGATCAAGAGTGCGGTAAATTGTGAAACTTTAAACTCCTTCAGTTCAGTGAGCTGATACCATCGCATCGTTACTGCCACAATTTAGCTTAGTCTCAGAGTCAACAAGCCCAAAACAGCAAAAAAAAAAAAAAAAAAAAAAAAGGAAAAGAAAACAAACAAACAAACAAAACAAAGTAAGAAAACGATATGACTGGTCTGCACTGCGCAACAGTGACATTGCCAACCAGTTCAAGATTTATCTTCCAACGAGAACACCCGAAAATTGCAAATTCAGTACCTCAATAGATGTGTGTAAATTTTCCAAACCTTGGCTTCGGAACCATAACCAACCTTATTCATCAAATAAATATAAAAACGATTGAATTGTGATCGATTTCTTTATTTGGAAAGTTTCTTAGACAGCTTTTTTTTTACTTTTTTTTTTCAAACACTTTCCATTAAGAATTTGTTAGTTATAAGAGTTTACATTTTTAATGCACTCGTATTTACAAAAGTTACTTTTACTTTTTATCAACTTCATTTTTTACCTTTCATTTTGATTTCTCTCTTTCGAGCTCCTTTTCTTATCTGCCTTCCAAAGTGTCCCTCCTTCCATTTCTTTTTTTTCTTTTCTTCTTTCTTTTCAACGTTTGCTCTCTTCTGAACTCCCTTTCTTCCTTCAATTCCTCCTTTTTATATTCTTTCTTATTCGTCTTCTTTTTTTTATATATTCGTCTCTCTTCAATTTCTTTTTTTTTCTCGTTTTGCTTTTTTACCATGTTTTTTCTTCCTAGGCTGGTAACTGGTAATTTTCAACTTAACATATTAAATAAAGCAAAATGTGGAAAATGAAACGGCGTAAAAGTAAAAAAATCAACAGCTGTTGGCTTCCTTCAATACTTGTCCTTCATAATTTCGCCTGAATTTTTCTTATTTATTCGTCCTGCTTTTCGTCTCTTCTTCGTTTTCTTCTTTTTCTTCTTTTTATTGATTTCTCTTTTTTTTTTCTTCTTCTGTCTCTTTTTCCTTTCTTTTTCCTTTCTTTTTCTTTTCTTTTAATTCTTTCTTCTTCATTCCTGTTCGTTTCTCTTACTTTTCTCTCTTGCTTCATTTATCTCCCCGCCCGGCCACAATTTCTTTTTGTAATTGTCTTGTAATTACCTTATGGGTGATAATAGTTGGAGACATTTTTCACGACAAAGATTAACTATTACATCCTATGTGAAACAGGAGTAGTAAAATCTTTCAAACGAAAAACAGTAATTAAACTTTTACAAACTTGCACTACTTGAACTTAAACGTAGCGAGAGTGTGCTGGGCTACATAACACTTCAAGAATTGATGTTTTAATTAGAAAGCTTGGCAAAAACAATCCCATACAAGATTGAGTGCATTAACACATCCATCTAATAAACGTGACAGATTAAGTGATATAAAGAAAAGGAATGTTTTATTAGGATCATTAAAAGGCCGTATGGGATTAAGTTTTAAATGGATGACTTCAAGCTAAATGGTTTGTCGATAGACAGCTCAATTAGGACTCATTTGAATATACACACCGAAACATACCAAACTTCATTCGCAAAATAGTTGTTGAAAATTCAAGAATAATAACCTCCTCCGCGTGTAATAAATGACTAAAATTAATGGAAACATGAATAATAAAAATGAAGCAGCTAACACTCAATAATATCAACATTGAACATGGCCACAATGTGCTGTCCGTGTTTGACAAATAAAAAAATAAAAACATTACCATCAAATATATAATAAAAAATCATAAAAAATATTAAACGGTTATCTTTAATAAACGCCAATAGAATAGTCGAAAGCGGTCGGATATGTTGAAGATTTGAATAATTTTTACACATTTTATATCCAGAAAATAAAACACTCACGAGAAGAAAAAAAATACAAGATTAAATGCAGTAACTTATCAGACGTCTTAATTGAATCTTGTATAAAATTGGGTTGCTGCCCAAATATACAGTATACATATATACGTGCACAACACACACACACACACACACACATTTTATGGGGAAAGTAACAAACACACAAGAAGCAAAAGAATTAAGAATGAACCAAAATCATAATCCTAAACAGGAAACACGATATATATATATATATATATATATATATATATATATATATATGAAGAAATATACTCTTAAGATGTGCTATATTTATAGGATAAAGTGCTCAATATCAGAGATAGAGCGTGTGTAAATATAAAAGTGAACATAGAAGTCAACACTTAGAGGCGACAATCATTGTTTCATGCTAGATGCTATCGTGACCTGACGATTGCACTTAGCATGAAACAGACTGTAGCCTCTAAGTTTTTACTTCTATGTTCACTTGAATGCATAGGTGGTGCATCTGATTATGGCTCGCTCGGATTTGTTAAATACACTTATGCGCAAATGCCCTTGTGAAAGAGATGATTTCACCTCTTTTCCCTCCAGCTATGGGTTAATTATTAGAACTTGCATTATTAAAATTCGTTGTTTTTGCCATACACTCTTTATAATCTAACACTATTATCTGAACTAGGGAATTTATCCTAATTACAGAATAAGTACGCAAAATATCCTTAAATAACTTTTAAAGTTGTTTGCACGTACGTTTGTGTACCTGTGTACGCGTGCGTGTGTGTGTATGTCTGTGCGCCTGTGCGCGTACGTGTGAATGTTTGTGTGTGTTTGTGTGTGTGTGTGTGTGTGTGTGTGTGTGTGTGTGTGTGAATCGTTGTCCATCCACATGAATTTAGTAACATATAGGAAGTAACTTTTGCGGGTACTTAAGCCGCGAAGAAGTCTCTGCTTCGCGAGAGGAAGTTAATGACAGATGATCATTGTCGTTAATTCATCGTGATATCATTTCAGGATACGTGTAACTATCGAACTCGAATACACGTAACACACTGACTAATTTGATAGATAAGCATCCTGTACAATCTGGTCAAATTCCCTTTGCGGGTCACCCCTCGTATACGTGTCCCAAACTACGTGTAAATACATAATAATGAATGATACACTATATGACACGTTGTTTAGAAGTCGATAAAATCACAGAAATCGATGATGCAGTCGAGAGTCGAGTCACACAAGGGGATGCTCTAGTAATATCGATTGTGCATAATTGCCAGTATGAAAAGCCAATATAGATTTGACTGTCTATATTAAATTCCCCTTGGCCCAATTCTCCTGGTACTGTAATAAAATTGTACTGATATTCCTAAGTAAATGTGTAAACTTCTCTCAAACTCGATGTATACACATAGGCATCAATTTTGTAATGTCTTCTTTATGACGAACTGTGTTTTCGTTTACAAGAAATGATTACTTTTTCTGGGTGGTTTTTAATCAACTTCACAACATAAAGTTTTGACAATCATAGAAAAGTATATATACTCAGCAGTTTTGGCTCAAAATATAGGTTATCCCATGAGGATCGAACTCATTACTTTCTTGTAATGGCCAACCAGCGAAACTCGTTAAATATGACCACATATAGAAGTGTCTTCATATGCATGCGGCGATCTCTTACTCGAAAAAGACGGGGTTGATCATAGCTCTCCACACCTTCCCTTTTCTTGTTTTTTTTTTTTTGTAAATAATAAAGACAAGGCAATGAATGAGGGAAAACTTCCTTACTGATGAAAAAGTGTTTTTTTGTAATCATTTTTTTTATTTACACTATTTATATTCGGACTATTGTCCTCATCTTTGTTGTTGCTATCACAACATTTCGGCCGTTGCGGTCTCCGGCCTTCTTCAGGAGTATATCGATCTGGGTAGCTTACAGAGAATTCTGACCTGAACCTTTTATTTAATCTACGAGAGTAGCCTGCTTTCGTTCATTTCCTCATGTCTTGTTCTTAGTTTTATGTACTATTTTTCACTTAATACATACCCGTTTTTGTGTCCTATTGGACAATCCTCTCGTTAGTGAAAGAGTTGGCTTGTGAATTTCGTTATGTAGCGATTGTAAGTTCAATCCCTGGATAATTAATAGATTATCACCAATATTATCTGTGAATTAACATGAGTTACTTTGTAAATATAGTCATATACTTAAGCGTTCTATTCTTCGCGCTTTTGATATCAAAGTTTTAATTCTTCTAGGCGGGCTAACACCCAAGGCTAAAGATCCCCATCTACTTTTCTATTTTATATATATCTAGTGGGGGAGTAGATAGATTCATGCCTTTTCTAAATATATTGATGCGAAGTGAGTGCAGTATAATAAACCGGAAGTTCCAAACAGCTATGGTCATTAATGAGTAGAAAATACATCGGAAAGACAAACTAATAACAGGAAACTGTAAAATAAAAACACGTTTGAGAGATAATATATATTTACCATAAACGAAATTTACTTGATTGTCATTTTAATAGTATACAGCGTGTAATAGGCAGTCACGCCATTGAGACTACAAGTACATGACAAAAACATTATAAATGGATTTAAAAATTGAAGAATACATATCTTGTACGCCGAATTGTTGTCTGCTTTAATATCAGTGTTCCAAACATTGGAATCGATCACCTGGGGAATGTCGCTATCATTTCAGCTATCAAGTAGACTGCAATAAAAATGATAATGAAAAAAGAAAGAAATAACGAAAGAAAGAGAAACAGTAAGAGTTAATAATTAGACTAAACACGCTTAAGAAATAAAAGAAATAAAGAAGGAATAAATGAAAAAAGAAACAAACAATGGAAGAAAAAGAAAATGAAAAAAAAACATTTGAATAATTAGGATAAGTACGCTAAAATATTTAGAAGAAAAAAGAAAGAAATGAGGAAGAAAGAAAAAGAGAAATAAAAAAAAAGGTTAAGAAAGTGCAAGAGGTGAATAACTGAAGTTAATACACGAAAGAAAGAAAGAAAGAAAGAAAGAAAGAAAGAAAGAAAGAAAGAAAGAAAAAAGAAAGAAAGAAAGAAAGTGATATAGAGTTGAACGATTAGGATAAGCACAAAGAAAATATCTAAAAGAAAGAAAGAAGGGAAAAGAGAAAGAAAGAGCAAGATGGGAATAATTGAAGTGAACACGTTTAAGAAAGAAAGAAAGAATGAGAGAAAGAAAGAAAGAGAGCTGAAGAATTAATGGTAAATACGCTAAAGAATAGTGCTGAGAAAAAGAAATTTCATTCTTTCGATCTCTATAAAAAAAAAAAAAAGAAAAAAAAAAGACAATAGTATTTTCCCGCCTCTTTAATGATCTGGACAAACAAAAAGTGAAGTGTGTTGATATATTTGCTTGTCACCCAGATTCTCAAACCCATCCACCTGCGAACATAGACACTCTCATTTCATAAAACCCTACCTACCCAAAGCCTGTGCAGTATCATATTCCACCCTAACCCTGATCATCTCCAACCTATCAACATTCGTGCAATTCACTGGACGCCATCTTGCTTGATTGTTCAGTTCTAAAGACTGCAAGCGTAATTATCATCGTCTCCTCTCCCGCCTTTTGCAGCAGCCTCCTGCCACGCCACAAAGAAGTTGTCTTTAATATTCTTGGAGATGTGTTAGAGTCATTAAAAGAATGCCTTGAATCGGCCGTCTCGCATCAGCGCAAGCGGTCTGCAGCAAAACTGGTTTGAAATTAAAAGGGCACAATGGAGTTGAAGTGTAATAAATAATGGGGTATTGTGTCTAAAGGAAGAGAGATTTCTATGAAAGTGCGAGAAGAAATTGAAGAAAAATAAATAGAATTTTTTCTTCGTTGTAGAGAAAGAAGTCAAGGGGGAAAACTTTTATACATCCATAGATCGAGCATTGATCGATAAAAGAATAGCAAGAAAAAAAAATGAAGATCTTGAGATAATATTGGGAATTAATAGATTTAGCGCAAAACATAATCAAAATAAAGAACGAAATCAATGGTTAGAATAAATTATACCTGTAAAAAACGAGAAAAATACTTTGCCTGATATACTATATATTTCCGCATATAAGTCGACCTTTAAATCCTCAAAATCACCCTTAAAATTCGGGGGTCGTCTTATAGTACAATTCAAAAAAGAAACCTTAAAATCTGAGTGATGTTTGTCGATATGGCTAACCTCGGCGCCATAACCAATAACGTAAATGAAAAGATTCATATTATCAAATAAACTGATAATAAAAGTAATAAAGCCATTCAATGTTCACTTTTATATTTACAGACGCTCTATCTCTGATATTGAGCATTTTATCCCATAAATATAGCAGAACTTAAGAGTATATTTCTTCATATGTATATGTATATGCCTGTGTGTCCGTACAATAGAATAGAAGTTCCTACACGTATTGATATGATAAAATGTGTTGGTAGATAAAAGTCAGGCCGAGAGACGGACGATCAAAATACAAAACACAAAAAGAAAATGTAAAATGATTGTGAATATTTCTGCTAAGAACAAATGCAGAAAAAGAATTCATAGATGAAGAATAAGTTTAAAATAGAGAAAAATAAGTAAATGAACAATTTAAAAATAAAATAATGTAACAAAATACGAAAACATATATTCTTGACCGTGCGCAGGTAGAGACGAATCACGATGCCGACTGTTTACCATTGCAAATTATTACACCCGGCTCAGAAGTGCTGGAGAAGTGGCGCTGATGTGCTAAAAAAAAAAAGTTAAAAGAAGAAAAATAGAAAATAAAATAAAAGATAAAATAAAAGCCAGTCCAAGAAACTGATTGTTGCCAACAACTTTGCCAGCGTCGATATAAGCATTCATTTATTATGCTATTTCAGAGATCAACAAAAATATAAGGCCAGCATATTTCCCCAAAAGACGTACTAATTAGCATAATCACCATTTCCATACTATTGTGCAGTCAGTCATAGTTTGACCGATAATACACTTACACATTTTGCATTGACTCAGACTTTCTATATGGCAGTAAATACTAGACAATATCCGGGCATATTAAGAAGACCTTTGAGGCAACTGAAATGGGGCCCTACAGAAGGATGCTAAGAATACCATAAACCGACCATGTGAGCAGCTGCGGAGTTAAAAAAAAAAAAAAACAAAAACAGAAAAAAAATGACATTTATATTTAACATGAGGAAGAGTCAGTTGAAATACCTAAGGCACATAATGAGGAAAGAGGGTTTGAAAATTTGATACTCACAGGACAGATTGAAGGCACTAGAGACAGAAGAAAATAACGCAGAACCTGCTATGATCACCAACATGCTGAAGGAACACGGCACATAGAAGAATATTTGCCGACAAGATGTCTATAAATTTAGCGCCTCTGATAACGGCGCAACCGAAAACACAATGATCTCAAATTCGTGCACACATTCAAAGTTGTCAGAGTAACAAAGTCTTCTTCAAGATATCATTAATTTCGGCCACTATCTTTCAATTTCTCACACACTATATGGGTGGATTATTTTGATTTATTCTACACTAACTTTTTCAGTTCGTTTCGAGAAAATTGTCCCAAGATAATTGTTCGAAAGCATTCATTCGAATTGTAAATTGCTTGAATGAAAACTAATCAAAAGGCCAATTATTCGAAATACCTATATTTGAAATACGTATGTGGTCTTGCTTTGAGAGAGTCAATGTTGATAATAACGGCCTTAAAGAATGGCATACGATTTTTTGCAGTAAATGTCTTCCCATCACCACACAATATGGACATTCTTAGAGTCTCTTAAAAGAAAACAGGACTTGCAAGAAATTCATATTGCTAAAGTAAGAATAGGTTGCCAAAATATCAAGAGTGCCAAGTGTTGTAGTTTTCACAGTGGAGGTTTGTATTTCACTAAGTCGGTCCTAAAAGAGGTTCGACGTACAAAACGTTAGGAACTTGAAATAATAGTTAATGACGCAGCAATCTAGTTGTGGTGGTTGATACTATAATGTCCGACATCGACTGACTCACCAACTCCACTGAGCCCCGGCGACTGCTACTACTACTACTTATTATCTGTGGGTGAGTCTATTAACAATAGAATAGGTATTTTCCGGTATAACACCAAGAAATACCGCGATGTAAAAGGAAAACTTTAAAAAAAGAATTAGTAGAGTACTTAAGGAGTACTCTTCAGTAGCTCACTATTTTCGTGCAGTATCATAATAACTTAATGTTATTAGGATTCTTCCATACTAATTTTTTTTATAAATAATATTTATATTTCAATTAATTATCATTTGTGTATTTCCTCATTTAATTTTTACATGTTTATTGCACTAAAGAATAATTATCATTTCGTATAATTGTCCTTTCGATTACTTTTCATTCAAACAATTTGCAATCCTAATAAACGTTTTTCGAATAATTGTTTTTGACCAATGTTCACAGAAACCTTTAGGATATTTAACCTCTAGTTATGTCATCATAATAATCAACTCATAGACAAATAAGCACATAGTGATTTTCCAAGCGTAGCTTAGATGTGGCACAAGTAGGGGGCACCCAGTGAGGATCGAACTCACTGCTCAGTTGTAATTGTTCTAGCGAGACAAGTTTGCTAACCATTACACCGCCTCGAGGTGCCCAAGTTATTTTCTAAGCGTAGCTTAGATATGGCACAAGGCCGAAAGTATGGAGCATCTAGTGAGGATCGAACTCACTTTTCAGTCGTAACTCATCTTTCGAGACAAGCTTGTTAACCATTACACCACGCCGAGGTAAAGAAAGATGGGCACGTGGCCGAGTGGTTAGAACGTTCGCATTCTGACGATGAGAACATGTTCGATTTGCCAAGAAGGAGATGTTATCGGACTGAAGGGTTCGATCCCATCGTGCGACACCTTCGGAAAACCATACCACGGGTGAGTGAAATTGTGTAGACTTAAAACTTGGAGGTTAGCACGAAGTCACAAATCATTGTGTTAGCCTTGTTCAAATTGTTGATCATGCTAGATAACACGCTCTTTCCGAGAATCTGCTCAGCATAGTTGCAGTATAAACGGCAGGTGGGCTCTGTGGGTGTTGAATAAACAAAAAATGTGTCTGAGCAAGCGTCTGCAATAGGGATTGGCTAGCCACCCTATTAGACGGGTATTCTCGAATACAAATGCCTATGCATAGACAGACATAGGTTTAGTTTACAGGCAAATGGACAAATCGGTAGAATTAGGTTTGTTTTTCAGGAGAGTCATAAAAGCAGACAAAAACACACACACACAAACATATGACCTTGTCTTAACAATCCATTTAGTGAAAACTACCATTTACGCATGCGCAGTCTCATTTCCTTTACTAGCTTCACTCCGATCTACAGAGTCGTTCGACGCGTTTTCCTATTAACCATATAGATTGAAATTTTTCCCTGGGCCCATTTTCTTCTTCCTTCGATCCTTCATTCTGCAAAAGCTTTCACGTTTTTCAGTTTATTTTTTCGTCTACTCAAGAAAAATAGACGCAGAATGAAAATGACGAAAATAATCTATTGGAAAAAAAAATCTACCTGTGGAACTCTTTATTCTTTATTCCTCGATGAGAGAAAAAAATGAAAAATGCAGACGCATTCTAAAGAAGAACATATAAAAAAGAATTAATGATTGTAATTTAATTGGATTTTTCTCATTAATGCTAAGGATGAGACAAGGGATTTTCCATTTAACTCTACAAGACTCTATCATCGCTTTCATCATTAACCAGATGCCACGATTTTCTCGTTTGGCGAGCGTTTCTTTTGGCGTTTTTGTAGCATTGAGTTCCTTTGCACGTAGCAGTGCTGACTCCAGGCAAATTTGTCGTTTTCTTCTACATAAAAGCGAATTTGCCTCGAATAAAAAAAAAATAAAAAAATATTACTTGCTCTAAAAATATATTAGCATTTTTAAAGAAATAAATATTTAAACCCATTAAAGGTAATCAGAATTTGTACATAAAAAAAAAAAATAATAAAACCCCGTTCAGGAATTTTTAATGTGCTACTTGTTTATTTTTCCCATTTTTTTTTTCAATTAATTTGTTTTATTTTTAATAAAATGTATCTTGGTTTATACTTACTGTTATAAAATATTCCATGATTGAGTAAAAATTCTGGTTCATAAAAACTATAGGTTGCCGCAGAAATACTTCTCTCCCAGAAATACATTCCGCATAATCGTAAGACATTATTGTCAATGTTGTCTTCTACAGAGTGCCAGTAAAAAGCGTTAAATTCAAAAAGAAGTTTATTTAGCTATCAAGATTCATGCACAAACTGAACAATCATCGTAGATGTACGATATGTTTGCCTGAATGTTTAACACAAAATTGCAAGGATGTTAACCAGGAGGCAATAGTTTTGTTGATAGTGTCAAGAGGAGTTTCATTCCAAGATACAGTTATGTTCCCCTTCAATAAATCATCATCGACGATGTCAAGAAAATGGTTTTGAAAGTGAGTTAGGAATATACTCCAGATACAGTAATCAATAGCATTCAGATTAGGGCTTTTAGAGGTCAACAGAGATTGACCAATTAAAGCTGGTGTTATTTTCTCGAAGAATATATTGGCTTCTTTTTTGTTAGGCAGTCTGTAGTTAATGTCTTACTATTATGTGAAAGGTATTTCCACCGCACCCTGTATAAAGACACTGACGGTGTGCTTAGATTAAGTGCATGCTAAAATAAATTTTAGTTGGCAATTATTATTTAAATAGTAAAGTTTAGAAAATACATTAAATAAAAAGATTAAATTTGAGGTTCTACAAATGATATTAGGTTAGTAGAATTTATAACATTTTAAATAATGCTTTGGTATTCAACGTCCATAATACTTTTCATTTTAATTTTTCTATTACCTGCGTATAAGACGCGTTTTTCTTTCTATAAAACATGTCTAAAAGCCATCCTGCGTCTTAGAAATCGAAGGCAGGTCACGAGAATTATCTTCTCTCCTAATTATCACATTCTATATAATTATCATGAATCTTTTCGGCCTTTGATGAATTTGTTATGATTACTGACATTTCTTGCTGAAATGTGCTATTCAGTGGGTAAAATGGGAGATAATGTTATGGGGATAAGAGTTATGAAGTAGAAGAATAAAAATTTTCCCGATCTCTCTCATCAAAACTTTTGATGAAGTCAGTTGCATTGGAGCGACTTACAAGAAGTCAAAGACTGTATTTATCATTGGAATCAAATTGGTAGCAATTGTATTTTGGAATTCACAAAGTTTCCAATAAACAATACCAAGTGAAGGAAAAAAAAACAGGAGAAAATAATACTAAGCAATATATATATATATATATATATATATATATATATATATATATATATATATATATATATATATATATATATAAAATGGACAAAATCCGACAATTATTTTAAGACATTTTTTATGTTTATACGTTCTTTTTATAAATACAAATATTTAAGTAAATACTCTGTTTATAATAAACAGTATTAACGGCATTTACCGGCCTGAATGTCCGAGTAATTTTCATAGAAAATATGCGTTCTCCGACAGGAATCGAACCTGTATCCTATACGGAACCGTCATATAGCCTGACGTGCCTTAACCGATTTAGCCACAGAGGAGAGTTTCGGTTTACAAGGTCGTAGTTTAAAAACAGTAAAATCGACCTTGCTAAATCGGTTAAGGTACGTCAGGCTATTTTCTATTTTTCTCGGACATTCAGGCCGTTGAAGGTCGTTAATACTGTTTATTATAAACAGAGCATTTACTTAAATATTTGTATCTATAAAAAGAACGTATAAACATAAAAAAATTTATATTTATATATATATATATATATATATATATATATATATATATGTGTGTGTGTGTGTGTATGTATATATGTCTGTGCATGAGAGAAGTACATAAACCAGCAGCAATAAGGCTAAAGGTTAACAAAGTAAGAAAGGTGTTAACGCACAAAAAGGATACAGTCAAATGAGTGTAGGATTTTTATTTCAGAACAAAAGAAATGGCAGTTGGAACCGAGAAGTTGTCTAATTTATTGGGTACGAAGAAATCCCAGATTATATTGGTATGATTAGTCTACAAATATGGGGAGAGGGATGTTTTTAGTGCTCATCCTTGATGGGACTGGAACAAACACACCTAATATAGTAAAAAAAAAAAAATTGGACATTAGATATTTAACCGTGTCAGTATTTAATCATTAATCTAAACTGGCATTTGTACAAGTGTTGCGAAACAATTTAAAAAAAAAAGATTTGGACTAAATATCTAGAGTAATTTCAAATTCATATCATAAAAATTGAATAAATAACCCATTTCCATACAAGTTCCCAATGCAATTTGATTCCGTTTTGCTCCACGAAATTTTGGGCGAAGTTTTATTTATGGGACATGAGTGAATTTTTAAATAAATAAAAGCAACTGGTGATATTCTCAGGTGAATCTAGAAGCTACCTGTTCGCTTTCAAATGTCTGAATAACTTTTGTTAATTTATGAATAAAAAGTAATTTTTTTTGACAATCTACGTAAATACGCATATATATATATATATATATATATATATATATATATATATATATATATATATATATATATATATATATGTATATGTATATGTACGCATATATACATACCCATAGGTTGAATTATCGGTTTTAAATGTTACGTACAGTGGAATCATATTCCATTTGTTCTTATTTTTTATATATATATATATATATATATATATATATATATATATATATATATATATATATATATATTATTATTATTATTATTATTATTATTATTATCATTATTATTATTAATATTATTACATTAATGCTTCGATTATTTATAGGCTAAAATAATGGAAATAAGTAAATACAACGATGGAAATCTATAGAAAGTGCTTTACTCGCTGGATCATCCATAATATATTTGGCTGTAGTTTCTTACAACATTTCCCCTTTCTACGATCGTACATTATTCTAGTTCCACTCTGTATATCTAAGGATATCTCG
Source organism: Acanthosepion pharaonis (assembly GCA_903632075.3). Classification (NCBI taxonomy): domain Eukaryota; kingdom Metazoa; phylum Mollusca; class Cephalopoda; order Sepiida; family Sepiidae; genus Acanthosepion; species Acanthosepion pharaonis. Next base: position 3,147,178 of record CAHIKZ030000223.1, read on the forward strand.
GCAAGTTCTTATTTTAGTACTGCTCAGTTACTCCTCACCCAGTTTATATATATATATATATATATATATATATATATATATATATATATATATATATATATATATATATATATATATATATATATATATATATAAAATAAGATATACTTTTATGGTATGTTATATTTATGGGATAAGGTGCTCAATATCAGGGATAGAGCGTATGTAAATATGTGGACATTGACGTCAACACCCACAGGTGACAGTCTGTTTCATGCTAAACACAATCATCAGGGCCACACACACACGCATTTATATATATATATATATATATATATATATATATATATATATATATATATATATATATATATACAAACATATATGTATAATATATATATTTGTACGTGTTAGTGTATGTATGTATATGTGTGTTTGTGTAAGTGCGTGTGCATATTCAAATTCAATTTATTAGTATATCTCTATTGATAGGTTCTCAACCATGCAAGAGCGATAGAGCGGGTTCTTCCACCATATTGAGTTCAAAATCTTTATTGAAATTAACGGAATTAATGAAAGAATTAGTGGTTCAACAAATTCTATAAGGGCTTTTTTTTTTCTAAACCTTGATCGCTTGTTTAATTTCCACTCTCTCGTATGTTACGTCTGTAATGGGTCCCAAACCAGAATGAGAATTTAAAGAAAAAAAATACATGAAAGAAAAATAATCCGATCCGCACATGCATACTGTAAGAATGAAATATTTCATTGAAAAGATCCAACAATGGCTGAATCCCGCCGGGAACTAATAATAGTCGAACACAATTCGATCTAAACGCCGCTGGGGAAAATGACGTCATCATGCCAGTTCAATTTACGGGTTGGAGCTGTTATCGGTTATTGAGTTTTACAATTACCGAGTTGTCAGATACATGGATAACTAGAATCAAAATTTTCCCAGAAAGCTGGAGAAATTTGCTAATTGGAAAATGTATTTCACACGAAAATCTGAAAGAAAGATTGTCACCTAATTTACACAATTGTCGCGTATTTAACTGTCTGTCTGCAAATACTGAACCTGACACAGTTGAAGTTTGCAGTCGATGTCTCAGTCGGAAACACTTCTTTCCAAATCAAAGAGTCTAATGCTTTAAGTTTATCTGCACGTCAACATTCAAGATGTTAATATATTTTAGTAAATCTTTATTGAATTTTAATGTATTTTAAATTATTAAAAATGTATTTTAATGCAATTTAATTATCTTTATTGTAATTTAATCCATAGGCATTCAATGATTTTAATTGTATTTTAATGCATTTTAATTCCTATCGATTTTAATATGTATGTTTAATAAAATTAGCTTAATTTGGAATATACATACATTCATTCATTCAAATTCAGTCTGGATTTCTAGCATCAGGAGTTTATATTTTTTACACTATTTACATGCGAAGTAATTTCCTAATTTCCAAAATTTCGGCCGTTGTACCCTCCGGCCTTCATCAGGTGTATTCGACACTTGTTCTCATTCCACTGCCAATGTCTCGTTATAGCTCGCCTAACTCTTAATGTTACTACTACTACTACTTTATTGGTTGCTCTCTTTCACCTGAGACCAAGTACAACTAAAACTAATGACTAGAAACCAAGTACTAAAGACTATATATATATATATATATATATATATATATATATATATATATATATATATATATATATATATATTAATACACAGAAAAATCCCTAATCAACTTAATAACCCCGGTATAGACTGAGTTCGTGTAGGAAAAACAATTTTAACTGAAAGCTGAAAAAGAAAAAAAAACATCGAAAAATTAATACAGAATTCATCCATTTAAATCATTCATTCAGACAAGGGTGAAGGTATTTGTCTCAAAGGGAAGAGATTTTATCAAATTAAACCCAGATATTAAACTTATGACATTAATTTGGGGTAATATGAAGAATGAAATATTAATTTACAACTAAGAGAGGAATAAAAAGGGGTTAAAAAAAATTTAAGTTATATTTAAAAATGCAAAGTCATACTTAAAAGTACTAAGTTACATTCAAAAACAAGTTATATTTAAAATAAGATATATCAAAATAAGTTATATTTTAAAAAGTCATATTTAAATAATTTATATTTAAAAATAAAGAAAATATATTTTAAAATGATTTATATTTAATATAAAATAAATAAGGTCATATTTAAAAATAAAATATATTAAAAATAAAAATGTAAATATAACATAGATTGTGGAGAGAAACATTTTCTCGCCAGACACAGTGAACCGAATTTCTTAACAGCTGACCCAACAATGGATTCAATAACTTGCTACAACATAATTAAATGACCTCTAAATTTGACCTTTTCTTTTGTGGGCAACAATATTACAAAATTAAATAGGAAAAGACCGAGCCTTACTATCGTTTGAAATTAAGAGGAACTTTCTCTTAAAACAGTTTTTTCAGGAAAATATTTTCAAGTCCATTAACTGTCTTCAGTTTTGCTGCTACTGTTAAGAGCTTACCGCATAAATCTTTCTTTGAATAAATGTCGAAAGACAACTTCTCCATGATGTCCTTATTTTCTTTGCCGCCATTCAATGTCATCAAGTAATGTTGACTCTGTTATTTGGTAAGGTTCTTTGATTGTAATTCTCTAGCACAGGTCCAGTGGAAGGATAGCCCTCCTCAAGTCCTACAGTGTTCATCTCTCGAAGTCATTTTTAATTAAGTATCAGAGGAAAAAGGTTGTATACAGCATTTTGTTTAGTCAGTCTGATGTCATGTATGACATCCATATGAAGGTTTAGGGCTGACGAAGACATTTATGGACATGATTCGAGATTTCAGAATAATGTACTTCACTTGTCATTGTGTATGAAACATTTCTTGTGAGTTTTGAAGTCTTGATCAAAACTTCATCAAAATTTAGCAAATCTATTTGTATTTAATGCGTATAGATTAGTCTGGTACAAATAGGGTCCTCAGTTCCTACTGAAATGAACTGCATTTCTAATTCTCGAGATCTAATTCTGTTTGTTCTTTATCTATCTATCTATCTATCTATCTATCTATCTATCTATCTATCTATCTAATTCAGTCTATTCATATCTATCTATCTATCTATCTATCTATCTAATTCAGTATATACTTATCTATCTAATTCAGTCTATTCTGATCTATCTATCTATCTATCTATCTATCTATCTATCTATCTATCTATCTATCTATCTATCTAATTCATTCTATTCTTATCTCTCTACCTCAGTCTATTCTTATCTATCTAATTCAGTTTCATCATATCTATCTAGCTAGCTAGCTAGATACGATTATTCTTATCTATCAGTAAATCAGTATATCTACCCACCTTAGTATCTATCTATCTATCTATCTATCTATCTATCTATCTATCTATCTATCTATCTATCTATATATATATATATCCCACTTTCTTCACCTATTTTATGTTTTTCTTTTCATTTTTCCTTCTGTCAATCTCTCTCTCTCTCTCTCTCTCTCTCTCACGCTATCTCTCCCTCTCTCTCTCTCTCACGCTATCTCTCTCTCTCTCACGCTATCTATCTCTCTCTCTCTCTCTCTCACGCTATCTCTTTCCCTCTCTCTCTCTCACGCTATCTCTCTATCTCTTTCTCACGCTATCTCTCTCTCACGCTATCTCTCTCACGCTATCTCTCTCTCTCACGCTATCTCTCTCTCTCTCTCACGCTATCTCTCTATCTCTTTCTCACGCTATCTCTCTCTCACGCTATCTCTCTCTCTCACGCTATCTATCTATCTCTTTCTCACGCTATCACTCTCTCACACTATCTCTCTCTCTCACGCTATCTCTCTCACGCTATCTCTCTCTCACTCTCTCTCTCTCTCTCTCTCTCTCACGCTATCTCTCTCTGTAGCAATTTTTATTCAACCTCCTAAATCATCTTTTAAAATTTGCCTGTTTTTCGTTTTCTCAAATTCATTCTTTTTTTCTCATAATATATAATTTAGTCGTTGTCCCTTTCACCATCTCTCTAGCACTGATATTTCTTTATTGTTGAAACAATCATTATTATTTTCCTTGAGTCTTTTTCTACGTACCCTTATCCATTTCTTCATTCCTTCCTTTCTTTCTTTCTTTCTTTCTTTCTTTTTTTCATTTCTGTTCTTTTCTTTCTTTCTTGAAGAATTTTGTTTCCAAATGACAGAATTTAACCCCAGTTCTTTCAGTTCTTTACCATATTCTACGCTTAAGCAATCGATATCAAAAGACTTAAACACAAATTATACCCAACCTCTTTCCACTTTTCATGAAGCACCAAACCATACCCCCCGTCTAGATGCTAATCCCATGGAATATCATATTCAGCCTCAACGCCTAACCCTTCGCTCATAACTACTAGTTTTATTATTACTATCACCTTTTTTTTTTTTTCGTTATAGAAATATATGCAGTTAAACTGAGTCACGGTTGTTTATTAATCAGTAACGCTAATAAATTTTGCACCGGGATTACAAACATCAACACCGGTCCTATTTATCTTTATCCATTAAAATAATCACGTGTATGCCTCTATATTTTTGTTACGTCATTGTTATTAAAAATGTTAATAAAATTGCTGACGTGTTCATATGAAAAAAAAATCACGGGCTGTCAAAACTGAGGGCATTTATTAAAAAAGTTTTAATATTCAGATGCAAATAAAACAAAGGTTTTGAAACATTATATTGAAATTTAAAAAAAATGGAGAATTCAGAGAGAAAAATAGCGGCAAATGAACCGTTTAATTAATCTGCCCTCTTCTTCTTTTAATTTATGTGACTTGTACTTTCACAACGTCGGCGATGATAGCTCTCTACAACTTCCTTTTCTTTATACGTCTTATTATATTCTGTTTGTATTTTCACTACTAAACCTTGTTTCGCCATCCATTTATTCATTCTTGGAATGTAGGTTATGAGTTAACCTCTACCGCTATTGCCTTTAATCTGTCTTGTGAGTATCAGATTTTCCAAGCACTCTTTCCTCATTATATGTCCTAGAACATATGGTTCACCACAATTTCCCATCCTTTCGAGCCCTGTGTAAAGTTTGCCTATTTGCTATCTCTAGTAACCCCTGCGATGTTAGCAATTTTACACACGCTCGTTAAGTAGCTTGCACGCTTCTTTCTTTGTCCCTCTTGCCTCAAATAGGTCATGTGAGTATCAAATATGTCAAGCCCTCTTTCCTCATTATAGCGATTTTCCAAGCGTAGCTCAGATGTGGTACAGGGCCGAAAGTATGGGGCACCCAGTGAGGATCGAACTCACTACTCAGTCGTAATTGTTCTTGCGAGACGAGCTTGTTAACCATTACACCACCTCGAGGTGCCCACTCTTTCCTCATTATATACCTTAACACATTTATACTGATTCTTCCTGATTTAAAGTAAGAGCGTGCTTTTTGTTTCCGTTTTCTCTAAGTCGCTCGCTTTTCAATCAATATTATTCTCAGCATCTTTCAGTAGAACGACATTTTTGTTGCCTCAAGCAGCCTCTCTACGAGAGAGGAGGTTGTCCATCATTCTCTGCTATATAGGGGTACCGATATTACACAAAAGTTCACTGCACTTTTCTTCGAATCTCATGAAATTATCCTGTTCTTTATTAGTACATTATATCAAAAGAGTTATTGTCATATTTCATTTATCACATAAAAACAATAACAGTTAAGTGTGTTACGTTTTGTTATATAATGTAGCAACATCAGCACAGCAAAGAGCACTCCTTTAAGGGCAAAAATATTTTAAGTCAAGTGATAGCGATTGCTGTATGAGTTGTACGATTTTTTAATCAAGCACGGGAAACGCCGGGCCATGCTGCTAGTGAAGTATAAACTTTATTAATTGTGTCCTATTGAATTGTATAAATCAGTGTTTTTCTTTTGACATGTATTTTGGTGTCCAAAAAATTTCAGGCCCCTTAAGCACAAATAAAAATTCTATTTAACAGGAAATATATTTATTCATAAAAGCAAATATAGCAGAAAAATATAAGGCTTGACTATTGTTTATACTGCATCTAGAGTTTATCTACCAGAGTTGAACTTCAAACCATGGTTTAGTTTCAGGCGTAGGTCTCCTCATTTTCAATTAACAATTCCAGGCCCATTTTAAAATTTTCACAGAATCACGTGTGCGCCTATGTGGCCAGGTTGTGAATCACTTGTACAGAACGTGACACGAAATATATAAATGAATAAGTACACAAGGGTAATTATTATATATTGTTGATTAAGACAAATATTAACTTTGTTATTGGCAAACTTAATGCCTTGGGATTCACAAAAATTCATGCAACTGATTCAGACATAAAAAATGAAGAATTATTACTGAAAAAATATATAGTGTATCTATTCTTTTCATATCATATTACAATGCTTCTTTTTTTTCTGTCTATAATCGGAATGGAAGCGCCTCGCTCTGAGACAGTGTTTCGTAATCTAGTCTCTCAGCTCATTACGAATCTCATGAAGTTTGTCGTCGCCGCAGTTGTGGCCATCTTCCAGACTCGGCTTAACTTAGAAAATAACTATGACCGATATTACTATATATATGTAGATATGTTGATTTATTCACACATGATACATAAATAAGAACATATATATGCGTCTAAAGTACGGCTCGATTCAGATTTATGTATTCTAAAAAAATAAAAATATGCATATATAAATATCAATAAGGACGTGTTATTATATATATATATATTTTATATATATATATATATATATATATATATATATATATATATATATATATATATATATATATATATATATATATATATATATATGGACATTGAGGTCAACCTCCAGTGGTTACAGTGTTTCATGCTTTTTTATTTACATACGCTCTATTCATGTTATTGAGCACTTTAGCCAAAATATAGCATATCCTAAAACTAACAAATAATATATATATATATATATATATATATATATATATATATATATATATATATATATATATATATATATATATAGTAATGGATAGCGGCTTGGATTGAGGAATCTGAGAGACGAGTTCGAATTCTATTCGAAACAATTATATTCACTTACGTGCTAATACCCTTCTTCTTCTCCCTCCAGCTATGGACAGACTGGGGCTAGAAGAAGGACAACTCTGAATTCAAAACCTTCGGAGGGTCGTTTGGGGACCCTGTGGCACGTAGTGCAACCAGGTCTTTCTATTCGACCCTTCAAAAAGTGTCGAATATCCTGCACGAAGCTTTCATCACTATAATCAAATCTCTCTGTCGGTTCCCTAGGAACTGATCTGCTTGACCCTCATACGTCGTATTCGACGGGTGAGTCGAGTATATATATATATATATATATATATATATATATATATATTAAGGCAATTCACTTGCCGAGAGTGTCACTAGGGATTATAGAGGATTGATTGAGAACAAAATTAAAGGAGTGATTGAGGAAAGGATACAGAGAAGGACGAGGAACGGTATGTCTGATGTCGATTGATATTACACTTGAATATTTGAAGATTATGGGAAGCAAGTAAGGGGAAGCGAGCTCCACAGACTGGAAGTGCGAGAGAAAAGTCTGTTTGTGTAGAAGATACGGTTACATCTAACCGTTTTGACAGTGAAAGAGTGGGATCGAAATGCAGGCCTGGTAGCTCGCTTAAATTCATGTATTCCGGAAACCAGAGAAAGTAGCTCGTCACATCAGTTACAGTGAAAATACTTGTAGAAGAGACAGAGTTAGGCCACGGCATTGTAGAGTAGATGCCAGATCAAGACTTATTATCTTGTATATTAGTATCTGGATTTTGTCGAGGATCTCGAGACGTACAGCGAGAGAGCACCAGTGTTATTTTTCTGCACGTTAGTTTTGTTATATATATATATATATATATATATATATATATATATATATATATATATATATATATATATATATAAACAAAAACAGAGACCACTTTAAGGTTCCATTATAATAATTTATTTCACCAGAGCCCTTTTAAAGGACTTTGGATCATCAGATAGCATTTCCAAAAGAGGAAACGAAACGAAATGAAATGAAAATTCATACTTTTGATGGTTAGTGTAAGTTTTTTGTAATTTAACAGAGGGGGTAATGAGGAGTTGTTTGAGAGACATGGTCGAGTTTAGAGAGGGTTTATTTAATATTTATTTCAATCATTATTAGTACTGGGGGAGGAGGGACCAGACCTTGACCTATTTAATCGGTTAACATAACGGAAGTGATATATTGAAAAGGACGGGGAGAAGAGAGAAAAAGAAAATGAAAAAGAAAAGCGAAAGAAGGGGGAAGTAAAGAGAAAGAGTCTGTAAACAGGTTTCACATAGGAAGGAGAGGGGTGGTATAATTTTAGCAATTTATGTAAAAAATAGATTTTAATGTTTGATAGTAATTTAAATGAAAAAATATCTACGAAGAAATTAATTTGATTCTTGCTAGCAATTTAAATATTTAACTATTTACAAATAATTTAGGGATTTAATATAAGTTAAATACTGTATTTATTAACACATTCACAGAGAACACATTAAAAAAAGTTCTTAAAAATATAACAGTTAACTAATAGTAAACTCTTAATATTGTAAAAGTCTGTTAAGGTACCATCTTTATCAGTTTGAATCTAATGTAATTTGTAACTATTTTTAGATGGGTAATCTTTGTTACTCAAATCGCTTGATTCTCACATGTATCATTTAGAACTGAACAATACTTTTGAAAGCATAGACATAATCATGTTGAATAAAAAATCTTGGTAATTACATGTTGACTTATGTAAGTATGTATGTATGTATGTATGTATAAAACTAATATAACTATGTATAAAACTAGTATAAGAAATGCTACATTAATACTAGCGCCAACTTCAAACTTTTTAATGATATCGTCTGCTATGTAAATTTTCTTAGTCACCATCAGTAATTATCGTATATTTATCTTCACCAAATTTCTTATTCTTTCACAAAAATCTATATCGTTAACAAGACTCTTCATGAAATTTCAGCTGGAATGTTTTTTTTTTCGTTTTCATTTCCGTTTTCTTTATCTTTCAAGAATATTTTCTACAGCAGTTATTACTTATTCACTGCAAATCAATAGATAGTTTGCAGTTGTGATGATTTCAGTTCGGGCTTCATTTTGATTTGCAAAACTCCAGTTCAAAATAAATAAATAAAATATATAGATAAATAATAAATAAACAAATTTGAATTGGAAGGAAATAAATAATACGAGGAATGCTGAGAAAATGGTTACAAAAATGATAATTGGTTAAGGGAGGTAAAATATTTTCAAATTTGATAGTTCGCTTTATCGATGAAATGAAATCGAAAGTTATTTTGATAGTTATATTCCTATGTTTCGTTTGATAAATTTAGAAAAAAACATTTCCAGAAATAATAAAATTAAATCATTATATAGGAAGAAGCAATGAAATAATAAGAAATATTGAGAAAAAATTCTTATATTTGGGCAGCCTATCTAAATTCAAGCAAATTTGGTTGAAAAATCTAAACATATTATATCAATGTATTTTTATTTTAATCCTCTCAAAATCACGGATCAATTACAAAACTTATTAAGACGTCGTAGCTTTTTTTTTTTTTTTTTTGTTTAACCCCCCACGTCAAGTACTTTCAATCTTATAGAAGATCATCTTCAGGGATGAATTGCTGAGACATTGGTACTTGAGGATTTTTTTTTTTTTTTTATATGCGCATGCACGCATGCGCTTAAGATCAATTTACGTTAAGAATATAAGGGAGGTAACTTAGTTTATTTTTTTATATTATTAATGAAACTTAAAATACTCAACCCGCAATTTTTTATTCGAAAAAATTAATAAAAAAGATTTTAATACAATTTGAGCATCCTAAAACATTTGTTTTCATAGACATTTTAAAACATTGTGGCTATAATCATAATTAATTTTATTTAGTGTTGGTTTCATTTATTTTATATATGACTATAAGGGTGTGAATGTACGCGCATTTACAAAAGAATCCACAAAAAAAAAAACAGTAGCAGTATGTTTTGACTTAGCAATTCATACCTGAAGATGATCTTGATGAGATTGAAAGTACTTTGGAAAATAGAAGAAATAACTAAAACTAAGGCGTCTTTCTTACTCAGTTTTGTAACAACACCAAGAAATTGGTCCGCGTCGAATTGAGACGATTGAAATAAAAATAAATAGACTTTTCAACCAAAAATGCTTGAAGATATATATATATATATATATATATATATATATATATATATATATATATATATATATATATATATATATATATATATATTATAAATATTAGGAGATCAGCCGATTCTGTTACCATGGTTTCAACATTTCGGTATCTTCGGGCGATTTCGGCCAATCGATTTCCTAACGCTTCATTAAAAAAAAAAGATCCCTGGTCTAATTCAACTCTGATCATTTACACACACACACACACACACACACACACACACACACACACACACACACACATATATATATATATATATATATATATGGGGGGTATGTATGTATATGAACAAATAAATAAATTGCTAATTTAACTAAATGAATAATAATCAAATTAGTAAATTACGAATGCACGTACAACTAAGTAAATTTAATAATAACAATCAATAATAAACAGTGAATTAATATAAATACCCTAATTAATCAATAATAAATAATGAATGAAAATTTAACAAACGACCCTGTACAATAGATACAAATAAGCGCATTGTGACCAATAATTTCCACTCAATAACCTTTAGAGCATTTTTTTAAATTAACTGTTCCTGCCTACCCACTGTTAGGATAATGCAATAAACCGCAAATACGGGCCTTGGTAATTTTAATGTCCCATTGACCTGAATATATAGTCGTGTTACTACAAAACACTTGCGTTAAAGCATGAAGTAGACTCCAGTGTTCATCTTTTTACATTTATATATGCTCTATCCCTAACATTGAGTAATTTACCCATAAATATAGCATGCTTTCAATCTATATTTTATCATATATATATATATATATATATATATATATATATATATATATATATATATATATATATATATTTGGAAAAAGGTTTTAGTAGTTCAACGAGAGAAAAAGTGTGTATATTAAAAAAGAAGAGAGAGACCGCAAACGTTTTTTGTTGTAATGTGGATATTTAAAAAAAAAATATATTATGCTTCATTTTCCATAATTTTACTACAAGTGTTTCCGGTCTCGCGACCATCATCAGGCAAAAGGTGGAGATTTCCACAGATTATTAATAATAATTTTTTTTTTCATTTATGTTTTTCGATGTTAAATATTCTCGATATGAGACATTCTCTTTTTTGTGTTGGTGACCCAAATGTCTTTCTTGAATTGGCAGTGAAAAGTTCTGCTTGAAGGGTTATAAAACAATTATAGATATATTGTAATTACTAAAAAGGTTGTTAGAGTAGACATTATTGATTTTATATTTTAAATAAAAGAACTTACGTCTGTCTAAGTTGACTATCGTAAGTCCTATTAAAAGTAATAAACACCTTAAGTATTATATCTCCATCGTGCATATATATTATCTGGTAAGAACCCTGTCAACATCGAGAAAATATCTTGCCCTTCGCTGACTTGGTAGTTAGAATCAATGAACGACTTCTTTAAATTGATCCGTTAATAAAGAGAGTTATCAGAATGATTTTCCTCTTGCGTCAGAGGTTCAAACCTAGGCAAAGCATTTTCAAAATCCAACTGCTGCCCTCCCCTGTCACGTCAATCTTCCTGTTCGCCTGTAAGGCGTGGGCACTCAAATAAGATATCTGTCAAGAAATTTGAAATGATACAGGAAGATCTTAGGCATGTCATACACTGGACATGTGACAAATGAAGAATTCCTCAGAAATATCTCAGCAGTTAGATCTTATGAGTGTCACCTCAGAGATACAAAAATAAAAGGAAACTACAATTGTACGGACACATCTCCTGATCGTCAGGTTCTTTCCACGAACTTACAGACGAGGAACACAGAGAAATATATGAAAGAACATCAAGGAATGGACTAGCAGAGTGTTAGAGAACGGTGGAAGACGAAGATAGATGGAGAAGCGTGATGATTATGTCTTTGATGATTCCCCAACGATCTTAGTTGAGATCAAGGAATAAGTGAAGTGAAGTGAGGTGAAGAAAGCATTTCCGCTCAGACGATTGGTACTCGAAAGTCTTATCACGCCAATTAGTCCAGGTTTTCTTGTTTCATACAAAATTATATTTAATAAATAGCAATAAGAAAGATTCCTCTTTTCTTATATTGATATTTAATAAGCGTTGCTAAGTACGAGAGAGAAGTAGATGTTTATGATACGCTGCTGGGATTGAACTCACAACAGTATTAAAAGTTTAAGACACTATGTGGTTAACATCTTCTCTCCAAAGTGATGCTCTCCCTTTTTCTATTAACTGTATATATCCGTCTGTTTGCTTTACACTTTCTCTCTTCTACTTAGTCTTTTCTTTCTTTTTATCTCTCAACTCTTCCTTCTTATTGCTCTAAATTACCACCTCTCGCTCATTCTTTCTGACAATTTTCTTCGGGATTCTTTTACCAACGTGACGCATGACAGGCGATAAACTCTTTTACTCAGCGTTTTGATCTTTATATTGTTCTTTTACGCACAACTGCTAACGGAGTCGTTCATGTCCACCATGACGCTGAATAAGAGAAAAGTAAAAGGCGAGACGAAATGACAGACGAGACATACCCCTCTCTTTTAGTGTCCATCTTCCACCACTTTGATACATTTTTCCAAAGAATGAGCAATCTCCAGTCGGACACGATAAATCCGTCATCACCATCAGAACTTAAGAAAAGGATCTAATCTCATTTTTATAAACGTTTCTGCCATGTTTCACCTTTTATTTCGCTTAATTCCGGCGTGGATACAAAACTTCACTCAACGGATATAATAGCGACCCGTGAAGCGAGAATTAATTAAGTTAAAACGAAATCTAAAAGATACGGAAGTAATTAAGATTGGTGGGCACATTTCTAGGTTTCTCTTTTTTTAGTTTTTAAAGTCCAAAGAGAGAATTTAGTCTTGTGGTTTAATCAAGAGAGAGATATCTCACTTAAAATATTAACAGAATAGTAATTCTTACTGACTTATCCATTTCAACTTGTGGCAGTTTTTTTCGGATTATGAAACAAATTATGATTCGTATATACACATTTAATTACACATCGATAATTATTTGGAACAGTTACAATTTAAGGAAATTTGGTAAATGACCATAGTTTCTCTGTGTACTTTTGCTGAACTTTACACTTTTTACAAGGTACGCTCATATAACCGTTGCCATAATTCTGTGAAAATGCCGTTAAATTTCAACGTGTAGTTTTTTTGGACAAAATGGAAAATTGTCATCTCGTTAATAATTCGTTACGCAGTGTGCGCACACACAGAGAGACACAGACATGGACACACACAGACATGGATACACACACACACATATAAAAATATATATATATATAAAAAATATATATATATATATATATATATATATATATATATATAGAGAGAGAGAGAGAGAGAGATAGGGGGGAGAGAGAGAGAGTTCCAAAAATAATGTATATACTCTTTGAATCGTTATAACTCATTCAATTTATGTATTTTGACTTGTAAATAAGATTAATACAAGAGAAGAATACACATTTAACGAATTTGAGAGTAAAATATTAAAAAAAAACATAGAAAATTCACTTTAATAAGATAAAAGATACTTGGGGCAATGGCAGAATGTTCATATAATGATGAGTTCACATTAAGTCCTCAATCTGGTTGCCGTTCTGTTCAATACACTTTTCATATCTTGAAGAAATAGACCTACAAATGTCCAGTATCATTTCCTCTGTTATTTGAGAACGTTCTTCTTCAGTTGCTACTCTGGTTCCAGCAATTGGTTCAGGTTTCCTCCTGTAAACTTTGTATTTTATAAACTCCTACAAAAAGAAATCCAAGGGTTTCAAATCTGGTGATCTAGGTGGGTATTTAACTGTCCCTCTTTTTCCAATCCATCTGTTTTGCATATTTTCATCCATATAAGTTCCCACATCACAGTGACGTATTATTAACTATTAATATTCAAAGTATTCAAATTTTTGTATATATTATATTTTATATATATATATATATATATATATATATATATATATATATATATATATATATATACAGGCGACTGTTTTCACTTTTACATTTACATACGCTCTATTATAGATATTGAGCTCTTTATCCCATAAATATGGAAAACCTTAAAAATATATTTCTTCTATATATATATATATATATATATATATATATATATATATATATATATATATATATATATATTGGGCACCTCATAATCTGGCTGGACATTACTATTGACTAGTCAATTGAACCCCACTGACTGCATCGTACTTGTGGTCATAGAGGCAAACTAATGCTATCTAAATTTTTAATAGCAATTACATCGGAGAGTTGGCATGGTGTAATGATTAACGAGCTTATCGGATTCTAAATATAATTGTCCTTTTCGTTTCCCTCTTCTCTAAAACTTTGTCGTTGCCCACGGGTTCAGTCCATGTTATTTTCAGCATCCTTCTCTGGACCTAAACTTACGTTGCCTGAAGATCTAAGTTTCGTTTGCCTCAAGTAATTGCCCTTACAACAGAACTCCAAATAACGTCTCTGAACTGAGAGGTGAAATGATACACACTCTGCTATATAGGAGTACTGATATTATATAATTTTTCAGTGCGTCTGCTTTTTTATATTTTTCCTGTTTTATAATACTTTGCTTAACATTTGGTAGGCATCTTTTGTTCTCTGAATGCGTATTCGGATTTTCGTCTCACATTTTCCATCCTCTGTTGAAACACTTCCTAGATATTTAAAATAGACTAGTATAACGTAACGAATTGTTGAGACTTAAGTTGATAACAGTAACAAAAAAAAAGCCGTCTGCAGTTTTCATATCGGTTCTTTAAGAACTTTCTCTAATTGAGATTTATTCTAGCAGGAGACAAGAAAGCGTTTGACGCGTTAATTGCTCTAAACAGACAAATCAAGAAAGATTTTAGCGATAAACGAACACGCAGATGAGACGAGACATAATGAAGATCACAATTGTTATTTATTTGTATATCTATTTGTTCAAACATTTATATATTTCATTGATAATCTATTAAATTATCTAATTTGTTTTCTTTTTCTTGCTATTATCCCACTTTTATATTTTTGTTTTGTTTTTATTTTGTTTTCGAACAATAGGAAGAGGCGGAAAACGCAATTATAATAGCACTGTGTATACAATGTTTTTAATTTATTTTGTCGAAATGTTTTCATATTTTTTTTCTACGTTTTTAACAGTTGTTCTCTGTGTTTATAAATTTTTTTTTTCAATTGAAATCAATTTTCCGCTTACTAGGCGGTAAATTATCCCACATGTATAAGAGTAGCCGAATTGTTTTCTGATCAGAACAGCGGCAATAATCAATTCTTGAAAAACACGAATCATTTCTAAAAATACGCTTAATTTGATCATTCAACGGGTTAACTAGTTTGGCTTCATTTTTGTTCAATATTTTCAAAATTAAATTGCATGGCATGATTTTCCAATTTCTTTCTATAATTTAAAGTAAAAAACAAAACAAAAAGAAACGCACAAGACGCAATTATATTAACATAAATACACCGACGTAAGAAAGTAAATCTGACCACTTAATGAAAATTAAGTTCGGAAATTCATTCAAGGTGTTTCTCGTAATTTCAATTTTACTGGTTGTTCTACGGACATTTGCCACCAGGCTTTTTAAACAATGCGCATTGTCAGAACGTGTAGAAACAGGCGATAAAGACAAATTTAAAGAAATAATGATATATTTTTAGATTTCTTATAATTTTGATCAGCGCATTATATATATATGAAGTAGCCCGTATTTTATAATTGTTAATCCATTCATATAGAGAGTAACAATAAAAACATTATACGGTTACTTATAATAAAAAAAGCAAAGAATTAAAGCAGGTGGCTTGCAGTTCGAACAGTATTGTTATTTAATTTACTATTGTTTACCATTTTATTGTCATTGCCCAGAATTAACCAGAAGCATTTTAATAACAAATTTAAGGACTGTTGATTAATTGATTTGTCTTAATTGTTACTGTAAGTAACTGTATAAAGACTTTATTGCCACCCTAAATATGCACATATACCGAGATCCGATCGTAAAACTTACCAAAAAGAACACACTATACATGCTGTCGGAGACGAACCATGTATTTGGAGTGGCCCTAGCATGTCGTAAATCTCATAGTACCATATAGA
Source organism: Acanthosepion pharaonis (assembly GCA_903632075.3). NCBI lineage: Eukaryota > Metazoa > Mollusca > Cephalopoda > Sepiida > Sepiidae > Acanthosepion > Acanthosepion pharaonis. Next base: position 3,163,558 of record CAHIKZ030000223.1, read on the forward strand.
GGGTACTTCAAGAGCACCTCTTATATCCCTATCATTTGCAAGGCGTTCGGGTTCTTTCGCCCTCTGGTAACTCACCATGGGAAAACTTTTGCCGAGGGTTTATTCCACAAACTGCAGATTCGTTGTTTGTCCCTTCAGGCGTGTTCTTACGTGAGGCAACATTTGAAAGAGATGGAATAAAAGTTTACATAACCAACACATGTGGACGGATCAGAATGTCAATGGTGCAATACAGGGTAGACACCAGCATCAGTTTACGATTAATGCGTGGAATGAAATTGTAGGTGACCGTTTGGTAGGTTCATATGTTCTCCCAGTACGGCTCACAGGAGCTATCTACAGGCTTGTTTTGGTTGACAGGAACCCACTCAAAAGTTTGTAAAAGTGTTCTTTGATGCACCCTGTATATATATTATTCGTGTAGAATCTTGCCGAGTGCGTGTGCATAAAAAATTCAAACATAGTATGTTACTTTTATTGTGAAGGAGAAATGTTATTGAATTTTGAAAATTTTTGGGATGTTTTCCATGTCGACGATGTGCATTTTATTAGGCACTGAACTGTATCACCTCACGTCCATGAAGTTGTCTTACATTTCTGCTCACCTGATGAAAATTCACGAGCACCCTATACCAAAAATTGTATATTGTCATATAGGAAGAAAATGAGTAACTACTGACACCGAGGTTCGAGCGTGACACTCTGGACTGATGAATATATATTTTCCGCCAGGTGTATAAATAGCAGTGTCAGGTTAATGACTGCAGTGATTATTGAGTGACTGCTGAGTAGAACGATCCAGTCGAATTAGTGTGAATTATTGTGCGTCAGTGATTTGGGTTTTGATTTAGGGTTTACCTGACGTTAAGCCGAACAACGCTACTAACAAGGTATTCACTGAAATGGTTAATTATATTTGGTTGACATTTACTTCTTTGTTCTTGTTAAGTATTTTTTGTGGTTATAATTAAATACTGTTTTAATTTAACATTAAAGTCTTACTTATACTTAATCATTAACAGCCACCGTACAAAATGTATAAATCGTTGTCACAAAATAAAATCCTTTTATTTGCTCCGATAAAGTCACTGAGAGGACGAAACGCGTCGGCTTAGATAAGTCTTTTTTTTTTCACGAGCATGTTGAGTAAGCGCAGGTTAGTGGGAACTCTTTTATATAGACATCTACATTGATTTCTGATGTTTTAAACTGATAACCATATTTTTTCTTCTTTTTCAGGTAAGTACCCTGCTGCTGCATTTTGGCCGAGAGAAAGTTGGATTGAAAGGAGAGCCATCAAACATTCATGTATGTTGCTAATTTCGTTTTTGTTGCTGCTATTACTGTCGCTTGACCCTGTTTTCTCACAGTGTATTTTGGCTCATTTTTGTCGCTTCTGTATATCGTTAGATAGAAGATAATCGTGAGGAATCATTTCGTCCGTTAAGAAAAGCTTAAACAAAACGATGATCTGTAATTCTTTACGAAATTTACTTTTGGCATTGTCTCATATCGATTATTCTCATTTGCTTAACGCCAGTTCTTAGAATTTCATTAAATGGTTCCTAGGAGGAAAACCTTTATTTTCACTTCAGCATATTACAAACTTAAATGTCACATTTTTTGCGACAAAAATATTTCTGCTACTTCGTATCAGATCACTTGATCAACCAGTTTTTTTTTTTTATGATTTTTTCTTTTATTAATCATGCTTAACACGCTGTCATTACGCTGGGGCTTTTGCCCTCAACTTAATAAAAATTGCAAGTGGCAAATCAAATTTTCATAATTAGTCTAGCAGACTTCTGGATAACTATGTCAATAAATACAGGAAATTTCAGGTTTTTATCATATTTGTGTGAATTACAAGAACGTGATCTTAAAGACTGTGATATTATCTATTTTTATTAAACCTTTTTAATATTGTAGATTTCTGTATGACTCTGTTAAGTAACTACAAAATGTATCTTGGATTAGTCGTAATATTTACGTTAATCCCAACCACGTGTCCATAAAATAAATGATGTCTATCATAATTCTAATAGAAAACTTTGCAAATATATCAGTAGCTTTCTTGTTCCTTTCTTCGAAGAATGGGAGACAGATTCGATATAAGTTTACTGAAAATTCAATGTAGAATGGGAAAGTATAAATACTGTATATAATATAATGGTTATACATACATATATATATATATATATATATATATATATATATATATATATATATATATATATATATGTGTGTGTGTGTGTGTAAGTGACGAAAATCTTGGTAATCTGTATGGATAATCCCGAGGAGGTTGAAATCCGGTTAGATCAATTTTAAGTTAGAGCGAATAAGTTAATTTAAAGAAAAAACAAACCACTTTAAGATTCCATTAATTAAAATTTATTTCACCAGAGAGAGTTTATTTTCTCTGGATCTTCCGACACTTGAAAGTGAAGAAGTCTGAAGATCCAGAGAAAAAAAAAATCTCTGGTGAAATAAATATAACTAATGGAACCTTAAAGTCGTTAAAATATATATATATATATATATATATATATATATATATATATATATATATATATATATATAACCATAATAAATTATATTTTTACTTATTAATAATATAATTCAAAATGTAGAACAAGAATAATAACTACAATTTCTGCAATCCAAGCGATAAAAATATTAAATGTATGAACCTTACATTTAATCATTTGCTCATCTAATAATATATTTCTTTATTTCTAATTTTCAAACCTTTTTTCTATTTTTCATATTTGATGTTCTTCTGCATTTTGTCCCGCAGGAATTAAATTAAATGTTATATTTATTTTATTTATCACTCTAAATAGGTATTGATATTAGGATATCATGATCGTGTTTATCAAAATATTAACTTTCCACTGATTTTTTCACCAAGGCACTTATCTAAACAACAGCCATCTGTAATGTAAATGTTAAGGGAATACGAAACTAAATGTGATTAAATCAAAATGCCAACTTTATTTAAATACTAATAGTAGCCTGAAGATAGTCGATTGTTGAATCTTAGAAAACTTAAGTATCAGCATCATCATCAACAACAACATAAAAAAACACCACCACCACCATGATCATCATCATCAACACCAGGATTGCTTTGGCAATGTGCATTACTAAAGCCAACGAGTTTTTAGAGAAGGGAAAATTTTACACACTTATGTTTTATAGTTTTGAATGATTCGTTTTTTACGGCTTATCAACATGTTGCAGGTTATTTAAAGCCAGAATGTATTTTTAGATTGTAAGAAGTTATTTTTTGAGATAATAATCATCTAATAATACAAGTATTATTAATTAACACATAGCGGTTGGCAAACGAGGTGGATTCATATCTTTTCCCAATGGTATTTGCGCGTAAAGTGAATATAACGAACCCCAGAAGAATTGGACCTCGGCACTCCAGTTAACAGTTTCGATCCTTTATCCCTTATGCCAACTGCACAAGCTTACGTACCCGATATTCTCAAGCAGTCACCTATCAAGGTACTGAACAGTTGCGGCGTTGCTTACCTTCGTTGATTTTACGGGGCGTATTACTGCATAGATAGATATAGACGAAATCTCAATAATGTTTACTTAATACAATGACAGTGAACACAGTTAAATGATATAATCTCAGAAGACGTTATAGATATGATCGAACAAGATGTGTAAAGATATTGTTAGTAAGATTTTATTGATTTTCACAAGTAAAAATGGCATTGCGAGATACGGTAGGTTGTCGTGTCGTGAATATTTTTTAACGATGAGATAAACAGAGATGCAAATATTCTATTGGGAAAGAAAATGATTAATTGGAAGAAAGCAACAGACGACACAACATGAAGTTTTTAATCAAGAAGAACAAAACAGTAACATTTGTTAAACGACATCTCCGACTACGACGTAAATTGATATGATTAGTTTTAACTTTATAAAATATTTTGTTTGAATTTCCCCCGACAAATATTGCTCAGAGCAAAAACCTAAGCATTCACAACCTTCATGAAATTGATTTTAAATAACTGCTTCGTAACTGATTAGTTATATTTTCTATTTTTTAAAGAGTGTCCTTGGGTTAGTTGAGTCGCGTTAGAATATGTATTTGTTTACAAAAAAGATTTGTCTTAAAAATCTACATAGAAAAACAAAAACTACCGTGTTCTGTTTGTCAAACGATAATTATTTACTCTTTCTAATGAAAAATGGTTCTCGGTGAATTGTCTCCCCTTTCTCTTTCGCTCTCTGATGTGATAAACGCCAGGAGATTCATTCACTGTAAGAAGCAAGAAAGACGGGATTGGAAATTTCAACGTTGATATTTATTAGTAACATATCATGTAAAACAACCCCCAGAGGCAGTGGTATTCAATTTCTATCAAATATTTACACATCTCTGGATAATTCAATGGAAGACGGTGTAATAGGATTAACAGAGTTTCAAATGTAATAAAAGAGAGGCCTGTTATGGCAAAGGAAACGTGTTCTAAGCGACAAAAATGCCAATTCTGAAGCTGGTGAGTAGAAGGAATCTAATACCACTAACCGTCACTGAGGCGCGAAGCCCTTCGTAATGTCAAAGACAACGAAATAAGATGAGGTGTTGATTTTGCGTTGAACCGTTTTCTAAATGTGAAGAGAGTTGTTGCGGATGATTTGCTTGGAGGCGAGAGACAACATGAAACAAAATTGGAGAGAAACTTTTCTTAATATCTGTGCTTAGGAAAAGGGAAAAAAAACAAAAAAAAATACGATAAAACTTCAGGCGTGGTCAGTTTTAGCGGGTTTTGTCTGGACGTCACTGGAAAAATCTTGAGATTCTAATATAACTGAAGTATATTATAACTTCTGTCCGTTATATATTAAATATTTCTTCGCGTAATACCGGACAAAAAAAAAGACATAAATAAAGATGCATTACACCATTCTTTTAAATGGGGAAGATCTGCCTTGGAACCAACTTTCTAAATCCTAACTTTTACAATCTTCCGAAATGCATGAATTCATCTCCTATCCAATCTCACAGCTATGTGTTAAATAACAGGAGAGAGTAGGCTTTTTAGTCTTGGGTGACAACCAGTCAATGAGAAGGACTACTCAAGAAATACCTGACCGATCTTTCCGAAGAGTTCATTGCTATTAACATATAGTAAAATAAAAGGGCAGATTATACTGAAGTGACATGAAATTAAAAATTGTTCATATAGAAAAAAATTTAAATTGTTTGCACAATGACGAGTGGATGATTCTTCCTACGTAATCACAACCATTTCTATAAACTTTCAAAACTAAATTACCGCATTTATCTGGCGTACACCGCAATTATTTTTTTAAAATCTTGTCTAAAATGACTTTATTGTAATTCCCTTCTTATTAGGTATTAATAAGTATTTCATTTCCATTTTTTATGTGTGCGCTGTGCTATCATGCTTTCTTATTTCCTCTTCTTATTCTAATAATAATAATAATAATAATAATAATAATAATAATAATAATGCAATCTTTGAAGATCTGTAATGTATCTTTGAACATCTTCCAAAAAACAATCAAAATACAAGGATTTTGAAGTGGAAATCTAAAAAATATGGCGCATGAAGATATCAATGATTCAACTGGAATTATTGATATCCTTGGTTCGATTGGAAAAGGTTCGAACAGAATGATTGAAGGAATCCTTGGCAACCCATGCTTTAAAGACATACAAAAAAAAATTGTACTCGCAAGTACAGCTCACATTTTACGAAGGGTTTTCGCCATGTAAAATGTGTGTGGTCTTAGCCTATCTGCCTCCACCTTCTTATGAGGAAATGCGTCTGCAACGGGAATCAAGTGAAATAATAATAATAATAATAATAATTATTATTATTAATCTATGCTATATTTTTATTAAAGACGTCAGCGATCATGGAACAACGCAGTTATTTTATGTTCATTATCTTTTCAAAATAGTCGAATGCTATCTGTATCTTCTACATGGTCTAGGGGACGTTTGGACTGGTTGCAGTCCAATTCTAGTGATATTCCAAACGTAGTTTAGGTGTGGCACAAGGCCGAATGAAGGGAGCACCCAGTGAAGATCGAACTCACTAATCACTCTTAATTGTTCTAGCGAGACAACCTTGCTAACCATTACACTGGCTCGAGGTGCCCGTTGCAGTCAAGTCTATTGAGCCCAATCTACCGTCCTATTTAACGAATAGTTGAGGGAAAAGATGTATCCATGTCTTTTTCAAAGGCATTTTTACGAAAATGATAGTAACAGACTATGCGATCCTATTTGCCATGCCGATAAGGCGCTACGCTCCTCGTATATATTGAGTTAACGGATACATGTATATATGATATGAATATTTTTTCTTGTACAGGACGAGGGATTTCTGAAAAAAAAATCTTGGATCAACGAACTTTCCAATATCAATTTTCTGATGGCT
>CAHIKZ030000223.1:3175000-3195000 GCA_903632075.3 Acanthosepion pharaonis
AGGCGCCCTTGTCCTAGACCTGCCACACCTGCACTACATGTGATGCCTCTACGTCCTCGTGGGGTGATTTGATTCGTTAATGTCCTTTAGTCTTGCTTTTACTTTTTATTCTTTTTCTTTGATTTTTGTTTTTTACCTTTACTCTCTCAATCAATTCTTTATTTTCCCTTTTCCTTCACCATTTCCTTCAATATTTTTTCCTTCGTTTTTTCTTTCATTAGATTTGCGAATAACATTCTGTTTACTCGTTATTATTCGCTTTCTTAATACTGACATCTTTTCTCCAAATTTATTCGGCCATTTATTTATTTCCTTCTCTAACCGACTTTTCAATTTTTTCTTCTCACTTCCCTTTTCTTTTTTTTCCTTTTTTGGTTCAACAAACTGAATTTTGTTAATTTGATTTTCGAACCGAATGCGAAGACGAAATTAACTTACCACAGAACAAGCCAAGCCAGTGGTTGGCTCCATGGTTGATTGGGTTTTTCTTTCATTAAATTACGACATTGCCATACAAGGAGTGTCAAAAACGACTATCAAGTTCAACGATTGTTTTTCAACCGGCCGCTCCACCGGAATTCATTTAAAGAGATACAAGTTTCGTTGGACACCGCACAAATGGCACGTTTGCATCTTTTTTTTTTTAATGCTTTAAAAGGATCATTCATTTTCCGAAACATGTTTTCTGCAGAAAGATAGAAAACGTAACAGTTGGTTGTTTAGTTTGTGAAGGGAACAGAGTAATGGCTGCTCAGATTGAAAAATTGGAGAGCCGAGTTCTAATCCCAGTCGAACAGATTATGTTCACTCACGTGCAAATAATACATATGAATCTCTTCTTCTCCCCATCAGCTTTGGGTAAATAGCAAGACAGACCGGGTTCTGTAACCTTGGATGACAACTGATCTACAACAGAAAGAAATGGCAACCTAAAGCGGGATGATGCAAGAGAGTTCCACAAGCTATAAGTGAGGGAGAATATGGCTATGGTTACAACTAGTAATTTAAACATTGGAATTATGAGACCTAACAGCCAATCTAGTACTTAACGTAAATATCTGAATTCGAAGTATCAACACGGAAAGCAATATTTATTTCGTATAATAAAAAAAATGTTGTACACGGAGAAAAATATTCTTTATACCAAAACAACTGCTGAGGACTGTGTGTGTTTGCGTGTTGTATTAGAAACACGTTTGTAACTCCTGGTAGAATATTAACAGATCCAACTACAAAATAATGGCCGGATTTGACTTAAGTCCAACTGAAGATTAAGAAGTCAAACAAGACCGATATATATATATATATATATATATATATATATATATATATATATATATAAAACAAATATATGTATTAAACAAAACAATTTTACAATGGATATAGGCAATAATATCTGTGTGTATGTGAACGTTTGCGTCTGTTCTTTGGTGAATGTTAGTAGGTACGTGTATGTGTGTATAATATTCATGGCGTCTCCCACAAATGGGAAGACGCGGTTGTTCTAAGAGAGATTACATTGTAGTCGCTGAAATGAAGAAATGAAAAACAGAACGAGGCGAGAGGTCGCCCAGTATTTATACTTTAGGGAGAATGACCCCTAGTGGCAATTCGAGAATTAAGGAGGAGCTAACTCCGACACAACATAATCTTACTTACCATTCTTACTACTGACAGCACAAGTTCTCAGAGCCCCCATGAAAGTGCTATAACTAGTCCCCATATGAACAATTTCTCTTTGGGTGGGGAATAAAATAAGAAATTAAAAAAAAAAAAACGCCGAAAGCTCTTCAGAAAAATTACCAGGAAAAAATTATTGAGAAGACAAAGAGATGCCATGTTAAGGAAATTAAAAAGTGACTGAAGCCTAGATGCCAAGTCATGACTGTTGATGTTGCAGATCAGATTATTATTGTTATTTTCTCAATAATATTTAGATATGAAACAGAAGTACGAAACAAGATATGGCTGCTTTATTCGATACACAGTGTTATAAATGTGTATGCTTGCCAAGGATCGAAGAACCGTGATCTGAGTGTAGCGATAAAAATCAAAAAAAAAAATGAATAAATAAAGACAAAAATTTAATAATAATGAAAACATTACGTCTTGGTTATTCGAAGACTAGGCTGCGTATATCTGGAATGATATTCAGAGACGAATGAAAGAGATAGAGAATATAAAAAATACAGAAAGAGTGATTGAAAACTTTTCCTAACATATTCGTTGGAAGAGGCGTCGATGCATTCGCTCTACAAGTTCTCGCAGTTTCTCCCCTGCCCACGAGATTTACATATCACTCGTTCGATGGCGTGTGTCATTGCATATTTATGAATCGCTAGCAACGTTTCAGATGAAGTTTTCAATGCTCGCACCAGAATTAAACTATTGTTCTTGGCTGCTAACAAAATCGTAATTGTTCAGAAATCAATATATTTTTTCGCTTTTTTTTTTTTAAATCCCTGATTATTCCTATATTTCTTTAAGAGAAAAGGGAGAAAAAAGCATGATGTTTATTTGATGGATTTTTTTTTTCTTTGGTCTTTAGATTTTATTGTCTATGATATGTTTTTGTTTATTTTTGTTTTGCATTTCTCCTGGTTTATTTATTGCTATTTGCGTTATTATCAATATTCTTTTATTTCTTCTTTTCACTGTTTGTTGAGTAGTTTGAAATGTAAGCCGATCAGTGCGGACGTATCAAACTCATAGTGTTTTCTTCATATATATTATTCAATAGTAATGAAAAGGATCGATTTTGACGAACACGCTTTTTATTCTGCCTTTATTTTTATCTGATTTTTTTTATTGCTATTGACTTCATGCATTATTATTATTATTATTATTATTATTATTATTATTATTATTTCCAGCTTACCTTACTCTCTTCTATTTACTTTATTCCCGACAATTACTAAGCTTCGCTGAGTATGGCACAAGACACAACTGCGAGCATGGATATATATTTATTGGCAAACTCAGCTCTGGCTGCAGAGTGTTTTGGTTTGGAAGTAACCGGCTTTTAATTAAGCCATCCAAGAGTAAAAATGTATTTATTTCCACACCCACACTAACGAATTTAAATTAGAGATCCTATGTACATTTTACTCGGTACCTCCTCTTTTGGGGACATTGCATCTGCCAGGTAATGAATCAAGCTCCTTCCTGATAGTTCCGTCTAGCCTGGGGAGAAGTGCATTCCGAGTCTTGATTAAACTGCCCCTCTCAGACTAAGAGTCCAAGAAACTAAAGCATTTATTTGAATTTTAACAAGATTTTGGTGTAACAGTGACTGGTTTCCATATTGGCAAACGTCATCAATAAACAGGATTTGATTATGGCTGGTGATAAAAGTAATTTCTTGATTAATTTATACGATGGGATGCCCAATATTAAAAGCCATAGAAAAAAAGATGTTTGACGAATATTTTATCCAAAAAGATTAAAACTAAAATTTATTCACGCCATTTTCAGAGCAAATAGGAGAATAATCTTCTGTGTGGTGATTACCCTCTTACCACACCCTGGCGAGAGATCTGGGTATACAGTCATTATCTTTAGTCTACTGTTTTCCTGATTACTCTTCTATTGTTCTTGTTCCTTATTTTGGTTTTTAGTTTTTTCACACTCAGTAACCCATTGTGTCTTAGTGGCTTTACTGACTTCATGGGCTGAAATCATAAAAAAAAGTGACTTTCACCATATACGGAATGCTTTTCGATATAATTCATGCTAATTTATTTAGCTAAGAATGCTAGTGTTCAGGCTATAGTAATAGTCACTGAACATATGAATTCTTCTATGTCCCGTGTGCATTCTGGGCGTCGGCAAACATGTCGCTCCGCAACTTTCTACCATTTGACGTCCTGAACAGCGTTTTTTCTATATGACGAGTATTTCGCTCCCATTACACTATTCCTTAACAAATGCCTTCCCCTATTTTGTCCTCGATAAGCCCTAATCATAGTACTGTAGTACTATTTAAAATTATGGAACATATAGCGTAGAGAATGCTTTCGCAACCATTACAAACTTAGTCTTCAGGTCGAGAGTCAAACATTATCTAACCTACATATCTTCATAATATTCACTACTTACAAACACCCTCTACATTCCTACATCCGTAGTCATTAACCCTCTAACTTGCTGATTCTTGAACCATGTATTGAAGGAAAATATTCTAAAAAATACGGTTGAAAAGTCGCTTATCGACTACTAATGATCAACTTTTAAACAGATTACAAAACAAGCAAACATCTGAAAAGCGAAAATTAATACGACACCTAATATGTATTCTGGAAACTAAGTAAAACTATATTAAAATATAGGAAAATATCTTTAGAAACAAAGATTAAACTACTTACCTGTAATATTGTCATATAGGAAGAAAATGACTAACTACCAACACCGAGGTTCGAGCGTGACAATCTGGACTGAAGACTATATGTTTTCCGCCAGGTGTATAATTAGTGGTGTCAGTGATTATTGAGTAACTATTGAGGGGAACGATCCAGTCGAATTAGTGTGAATTACTGTGCGTCAATGATTTGGGTTTTGATTAGGATTTACCGGGTGTTAAGCCGAGCCGCGCTAATAACAAGGTATTTACTGAAATGGTTAATTATCTTTGGTTGACTTTTACTTCTATGTTTTTCTTAAATATTTATTTGCGGTTGCAATTAAATACTGGTTTATCATAACATTAAAGTCTTGAGATATTCTTAATTACTAATGGCCACGGTATATCACAAAAATATAATCTATAGTACAGTGAACCTCCTTAAAGACGAATAATAGATTTGAATCGGCAGAGATGTCTTTCCTGTGAATGCTGAGAATAAAATCGACAGAACATGCAATTAACAAGGAAGTTTAAAGAAAAGTAGGTACTACAAGGAAATTTATAATTAAAATCAGAAAGCGACAATGCCTGGGATACATGAAGAAAAAGGAGGCATTGGTGAATTTGACTCTCACGTGAAATTATGAAGGCCTACGGTAGAGTAATGGATAGCGCGTCGGTTTGAGGAATAGGAGAGCCGAGTTCGAATTCCAGTCGAATCTATTACATTCACTTACGTGCTAATATCCTTGGGAAATGTATAAATCCTCTTCTTCTCCCCCTAGTTATGGGTAAATAGCTGGAGAGACCGGGTTTTATAGCCTTAGATGGCAACTGGTCTACAGCAATGAAATGGTCACCTACTGCGGGAAAAAAAAACTGCTTAGTTTGTCATGTACCGAAAATACATAATAGTCAAAGCGTGTATCACTCATGACACATGACTGACTGAGACGATGGGGGTAGCCTACATAAATATTGTTTTTGTGAATGGATTAAAAATTAAATTTAGACCAACAGAGGACGTGAATTTCTAGAGACGCATTGAAGGAGCATAGCGCGTTAAAGAAAAATAATTATTTGAAAGTTTTCTTTCTTAATCGTCACTATACGGCAGTGGTTCCAAAACCATTTTTTTTATTTGGGCTTCATATTCGGAATGAAAATTTGTTCACACCTCACCAAATTTTATGTGATAAAAACTACATTAAAAAAAATCAGAGAGAGCGTTAAAGGGAGATAACCCCGAATTTGAACCTCATCACTGATAACTCTCTTCAACAATTTGCTGACCCTAGTTACTATATTCTTAATATTTGACATAATGCAAAGATATCTTAGTGATAAATCTGTCAATGATATTTTATAACTGTTTATACTGGAATTTATGCATGCAATTACAAATCATCCATAATGATATTTTAAATGTTGAGATCATATTTATTTTTGGTATTTGAATTTTTGGAAACTGTATCTAAATTTGTGATTGTCTTTCAGTGATTCCGCCTCACCTGCTATCCTTTTTCACCGCAACTATTCGGCAGATATTATTGATTCATCTGAGACAGTTTGTACTGAACCTTTTAGAGGCATTGATATAGAATGCAATATCGTTAACAGCATTTCTCGATGATTTCCCTCATTTGTATTTGATTTAAAATATTCTTTGGCGAATAATTAATCTAGAGAATGTGAATAGATAAAAACACCCTTTTTAACAGTAGCCTGGACTATTTGTTAACATATGTCTGCCCGTTAAAATGCAGTAAATATGAAATTCTTAATACATAACAGTTACGCAATATGGCATTGTCTGCATTTTATCGAATTATGTAGCTACATTTCAGTTATGTGTCATGCGTGATACGCTTAGGCGATCATGTAACTTTCGATACATGACTAACGAAGCAGATTTTTTCGCGCATCCACTTCTCTCTGCGATAGACCAGTTGCCATCCAAGGCTATAGAACCCAATCTATCCTGCTATTTACCCATAACTGGTGGGGAGAAGAAGAAGATTCATACCTTTCCCAAGGGTAATATCACGTAAGTGAAATTAATTGATTCGACTGGAATTCGAACTCAGCTCTCCGATTCCTCAACCCGAACCGCTATCCATTACTCCACCGTATTGATATTAAATATAATTCTCCATGACCAGTACAAGGCTACATAAAAGGAAATGAAAATAGAAAGTCTGTGTTGCACTCTTCTAAGAATTAAACAGAAGAGATATTTCCGTTAAAATCGGCATTCAAATAATTTTTAAAAAACCTGGGCTCGAACACTTAACACTGGAGCTAATGCGATGAACATAATTAGGGCCGCCACGTCATACAGTATTTTTCATTTACCTTTCCTTTTCTATTGTTGGTTTACTATTTTACATTTGATTTCTCTTATGACTTCCTCTTCTTTTCCTCTGCATTTCTGATATGGACCCAGAGCGACAATAAAACAGAGTGGAATAAATCGATTGTTTTTCGTTTGTTATTGTTTATTTTCACTTTGCTTTTATCAATGCGGAATAAGTGAAGCGATCGAAGCTTCGGTATTGAACCGAACCTATACTTTCACGTATAATTATGATGTCTCTTAAAGCATTATGCATGCCTAAACCTCAGACCCGAATTAAAAAAAAATAATAATAATAGAAAATGCATATCATGGCCCTGCTATCGTCATAGAAAAAAAGAAACTAAAGCAGGATTATCCCAAATTTATCCAGCTATAAATATGATACATGTTTTGCATTATACGTACGATATCATCATCATCATCATCATCATCATCATCATCATCATCATCCTCATCATCAATTCAAGCGCCCTACAAAGCTGGCATCCCGCTCCCACCCTTACACTGTAGAAACTTTTAAATGTAGCCGTCTCTTCTACTCCAATAGCTTCATACCTCGCACCTCTCGCCTGTGGAACACCCTTCCCAATTACTGTTTCCCTGAGAGCTATAATCTCCAACTATTCAAATGTGATGTTAATCGACACCTCCAGTTACTTTGATCTACCCACTATCCCTCTCCTCATCCTTTCTTCTATCCCTCCTATCTGCTCTCGCTCCAAATCTTCTGCAACCCCCTGCATCCTAGTGGCTTCACGCCTTGCTCGGGGCGTAATGCTTAAAAAAAAATCATCTCAATGCCCGGATGCGGTCAGAGGATTATGACGCATCGAAGCTCCTGACTAGATGTCCAATAAACGTCCCGGTTGCCTGCCAATGTCCGAGTCTATAGGAATTATCTACCAGGTCATTTAATGACACTATCGGTCTATTTCATTCTCTGCGTTTTCTCCTGCTTAAGTTGCTATCTTGTAGGGTGGCAGTGTAAAGACTGCTTAGCTATTGTGACATGGAGATGACATTTCAACTTTCTCTTCTCTTATATTTCGCGATCATGGTTATCTATTGATCTTTTCTTTTTTTTCATAGTGTAGTAATTTCCCGTTACCTTTTCCACGATTTTAATTTCAGAAGTTTGCTTCACCCAGACTTGTAGCCGACCCAAGTTAGTCAGTTTAACCTACCTTGTTATTTAACAAATAGATGAGGGAAGAAAAGCGAATAGGTTTATGCCTTTTCCGAAGAGGTTATGACGTTTTTCGGTGGGCGTCTTTCTTGTTTGATGGTGTCTCTCACACTGTTTTTTTCCTGTGGCTGTCTACGTACGAGTTATGTCGGGTGGTTCTGTTGCAACTAATTTATATAATGCTTTGCTCCAATTTAGATCTTATTTCTTTGTTTCACCTCGAAAACATTTTTTACAAAAAAAGAAAACGATTGTCAGAAACACTCAAAATATATCCATTTATCTGGGAACAAACTATTGCCATAAAAGAGAAATTCAGTTTCGTAACGTTTCCCCGAAATTTTCTATATTAAAATGAATACCTGCTCTGGCGACTGAAAAAAAAACTATAAATTTACCTTATTAAAAGCAGACGGACGGCCATTGGCATAAATATTCCCAGACGTTGAAATCCTCGCGAGATTTCATCTGAATAAAGCGAAACTTATACCATTTTGAAAACATTAAATTAACATATATCATTTTGTGACATCCATACTTGTCCGATTACCGAAGTTAAGACATATTTAGCCTGGTCAGTACCTAGTTGAGTGACCGCTTGGGAATACCACTTGTAAACTTGGACGTGCAGGTGGTATAAGGGATAGTGGCTCAGAATGTGAAATCGGAGAATCGAGTTCAAGTTCCAGTCGGGTACGTTACATTCACTTACGCACAAATTACCTTGGGAAGGTTATGCATCAACATCTTGTCTCCCACCTATCGATTAAATTATAGGAATTTTACCTGAACCTCATAGTGTAGCGATCATCATCACAAAACGTGAACTAGGCAGAGTTCTAATTCTTATCGGGTTTGTTGCACTCACTTCTCCCTAATGTTTTTGAGGAAAACATGAATCTATTTCTTCTCCCCTCCACCTACGGGTTAAATAACAGTTCGAACTGGTTTCTCGTATTTTGGGGAGAAGCCAAACGAAGAGAATTAATTCAAAACAGTGAGAAGGGCAGCATGTAGCCACACCGTTATCTCTCTCAAGACGGCACGAAAATCCAAACACACACACACACACTTATATATATATATATATATATATATATATATATATATATATAATACAAAAATGCCATGAAGGGCCATGCGTACTGATGTCTTTTAGAAAGTCATGAAATAATCTTTTCAATTCGCATTTATTAGTTAAATAGTAGTGTAGACTAGACGGTCTAGCTTCGATTGACACGAAACCCTCCTCTTCTGCCCCCAACTATGGATTAATTAGTCGAACGCATTTCAGTAAATTCTTATTTCCAGAAGATTCTAAATATCTAAAAAAAATTTCCGACTTTAAATAAATAGTTAAAAGCCGTAAAAAATATATCTATATTTCTCCTTTAAATTTATTCCGTC
This sequence comes from Acanthosepion pharaonis, assembly GCA_903632075.3. Lineage (NCBI taxonomy): Eukaryota > Metazoa > Mollusca > Cephalopoda > Sepiida > Sepiidae > Acanthosepion > Acanthosepion pharaonis. The sequence goes on from CAHIKZ030000223.1 coordinate 3,184,295, forward strand.
TGTTTACTTTCCATCGCTTCTATAACCATTTTCGTTTTTTTCTCATTCTTTTTATCTCTCTTATTTCTGCTACCTCATCATCTTTTTCTCTCCTCCCTCTTTTCATTTCTCTATCACTCTCACCTATCTTTTCTTTCGTTTCTGTAATCTTTCTCTAGTTTTTTCCCCTCTCTATCATCTCTTTTCCTTTATGACTTCTTAACTCCTTTCTTCAAACATTCTCATCTATGGCGAATCCTTCTTTACTTTGTTAATATTTAGTTAGATTTTCGTTAAATTTCATTATTCAGCCATACATTTATTCTTATGCGCTAAACTTTCGCTGCATTTACTTTGCACTTGTGTTTGATAAAGAGTTACATTGTATAACCATTCACCCGCTGCCAGCAAAATGAAGGGAAACAAAAAAAAAACAAAAAGAGAAAACAAAAAACAAGACAACAGAAAAATCAATGATAAAAAGCAAGTCTTCAAAAGCTATCACGTAGCGGCCATATTTATTATTCTGACTCACCCTCATTATTACATATTCTTATCCGTTCATACATCTCTCCTTATCCGTTTTTCTGTTCCTTCATTTCTGTTTATTTCTTCATTTATTCGATGTGTTCCTTCAGTGCATGGGGGGTCATAATCCTCTGTAATTTCTTTCTAGCAAGTGTTCAAAGAAATAGGACTCAAGATAAACATTTAAAAAACAAGAACTATTATCAGGATGATGAATTAATGCAATACCCTGGAACCATAATAAAAATTCATGATAGAGAATTAGTAAATTCCAAACCCTTCAAATAACTCGGTGTATAGATCATCTATAACAAATTTAGTATAGAAAAATAGAATATTGAACATAGAATACGATGCGCAAGCGGTATTCCCCCCCCCAACACAGCACATTGCTACAAAACCAAAATATTAACTAGAAAACTCATGCAATGTTCTTAAATAACCTCGTCACATCAATACTTTCATATGGATGCCATTCCTGGCGCCAAGCACGTTTAGAAATATCTAAACTGTCAGCTGTATGCAACAGTTTTTTCAGATCAATGGTTAAAATTGGCTTTGAACGGGTGAAGCCTGTGGGTATCGGCGACTACCTTCATTCTTTGAATCTTGTGAACTGGCGCTACATAATCACAAACAAAGAACTATACCAGATAACAGAAACCACATCACTGGAGTATTCAACAGCAACAGCAGCTAAAATTGATATCACATGTCACTCGAAGAGAAAAGTAATGATATAATCAAGATGGTGACATTCCACACCCATTCAAATAAAAGGTTAGGAAGGAAACTCCATAAACACTGAATAAAAGCGATAAGTACTGGACTTGAGAAACCTATTTTTCCTGAAAAATTGATTTAAGAGAAAGATTTTATAAGTTTCCACCACCAGCAATAGATTCAGTCAATGAATTGCGTATATTTCCTTATAAGGACACAGCTAACATTAATATTACCATCTGTAGAACTTAGCGTTTGGCATTCTTCTTTTTTCATTATCAAACCTACCCCCTGTTCTGCTATTTAAACAAACTCGTTAGGTTAAGTTACTCGATGTTATCCCCTGTGTCCCTTGCCTTCAGTGTGTCCTGTGAGGGTCAATTTCGCATCAAAAATTAAACTGTTCATTTTTGATTCTTATTATAAGTTTTAATTTTATTTTTACGTGAAAACGTTTTCGCTAGTCACCTGCTCCGTTCATGACAATAGCAAAATCCTTCTGAAGAACTCTACCTCTGTTGTCTCAAATCATTTCTTTGAGCAAATTATCCAAAATTTGATGTCATATAAAAGAATTGAAATTACCTAGCAGTTTAGCACATTTTTTTTCTACCGAATTTTTCCTGTTTCGTAATACTTTGCCTAACTTTTCGAACACATAATTCCCTATTTGAATTTGTCTTTGAATTTCAATGTCACTTTCATCGTCGTCTATTGAAATACATTTATCTTCAATCGTATTCATCTGATTCAACTCAGTTAGGAAAAGAAATTGTTAGTAGAGGTTTTACGATTAAATCTAGCCAGTTTACCTTTCTATATATTCATTATTTTGCCCTTAATTGATTTTGATATTCGATTCGATAGCACATATCTCGCCGGCAAATATACATACTCTCTTGTTACAATTAATTTTTAGTCTTTTATTTTTGAATATCGAAATATCAGAGATTGATATTACGTAGAAGTTCAGCATTCACTTCTTTTATCTAAAAAAGTTATCCTGGAACCTAGTATTCTGATTAAATATGGAAAACAACGTTTCATATTCCAATGCACCTTCGGATTTCGGAGTCATGTTTTCCTTTTGTTAAAAAAAAATTCCCTAATTTTTAAACTTCTATACGTGTTTGATTTTGAAATATTTAATTTAGAACCTCTTGCTGACAAACATACTTTCCTCCTTCTTAATGTTTGTTTTTGGCCAGAAATATTCAAAATCTACATTATCTGATTTTTACGTTTTGGGAGACTTCGAGTGTGAATTCTTTAAATGCATAGTTAGTCCACTCTTGATGTTTTTCTTTATGTTGTGGTGTCCTCCCTCTAAAGAGTCTATATTGGACTCTTCCGCCTACTATGATTAGTAGGAGAGAAGGCCTATGAGCTCGGATGTCCCACATTAAACTCGGCCTTGTGCCTCATCCTACCACATGGGGAGGCTGGTAAATATAACAGTCGAATAGATCTGTTCGTACTGTGCTGGTCAATCTCTCTGCATCCGGACGGAGATGATACCCAGACGAGGCTATGTCGAAGGGAAGAGTCTCGTCTCAGGAAACAGCTACCCGATCCCGTTTTATACAGGGTTTATGGGAAAATTTTGGCTCAGCCTACGGGCTTAGATGCCCCACCTTTAACTCGGCCTTGGGCCACATCCTACCTCATGGGGAGGCTTGTAAATATAACAGTTAAATAGATTGAACGCTGGGTCAACTGACACACACTTACTTGTGTAATACTCTTCTGTTGTACTTACTGTTAATATATGATATCTCTGCAATACTTGTTTTGTTATTTCTTTAACAATTTACTTGGTCACAACACTTTACTACCTTCCGTGGGAGTGCCTGCAGTTTTCTTACTGTGTTTGCCATCAACACACTATCGACTGCGTATTTTATCCTGTTAAAATTGTGCTTTTTTTATGATGACCTAGCTTCAAAGGTTAAATAAAGCCGGTGAGCAAACGCATCCTTGTCTAACGCCCCCTTTTTATTCTTGCGCATAACATTCGCTTTAATTTTTTTTTTTTTTTTAAATTTGTTCACGTGTTTCGCTTCAGAGGAAACATCTGCTCTTTGGACGTCATTCGAAATCTAAGCCAACTTTCTGTTCCTTTTGTCGACCAACAGACTTTTAAACCGCCTCTTCACCGAGTCGCAAACATCCTGATTATTGATTAGCTTTCTCAGTTATCTCATTCAATCTGAGGAACGTCTTAACAATCCCTCTTTTTGTCCGTCCGTTCATTGCAAGACACTTCCAAGCCATTGATTTCTTGTTGAACACTTCACGCTCGAAATCTTCCAAAACCAAAAATTTAGAGAATGTAGATTTTAAATAATTCTGGCCAAAAACAAACCTTAAAGGCAAATGTTTTAAAAAGATTCCTTTCTTTATGAATAGAAGGGAATAGTAACGAAGGAATTACCTGATATATATATATATATATATATATATATATATATATATATATATATATATATATATATATATATATATATATATATATAATATTATAATATTAGATAATAATTTTGGCTGTTTTTCACATGGAGCTCTCAACGGATGTATATTCGTGAAAAAATTCCATACCGATTATATAATAATTTTATTATATATATATATATATATATATATATATATATATAGTTTAATGAAATTATGACATAAATATGTTATAAAACCACTACAAAAAACAGACATTTTGTTCTGGTGTCTTATCAATTCATGGTGCTGCCTATAGAATAATAGCTCTATTCTACATCCAACACCATCATTTGAAATGACACTAGAAGTGTTGATACAAAATGGCTATTTTTGTAGTGATTTTATAACATATTGATGTCATAATTTTCGATTAAATTATATTTGCTCTACTCTATAATGAACACTCTCTTAACTCTTTTAAGAGTAGTATTTTTGGTTATTGGAATTTATTCCGTATATATATATATATATATATATATATATATATATATACAGCTTTGAAGAAAGTGGACGTCATATCTAAGGCACCTTTCGGCCAACGCTTTGTCAAAGATATTAGTTGGCAAAATTTGATATAAATGAACACAAAGACAATAAAGTGAATGAGGAGGGAAAGGTGGAATTCGACTAAAAGACAAATATATATATATATATATATATATATATATATATATATATATATATATATATATATATTGATGTTGATTGATATTCATTTGGTTTTTCTCGCATCATCGTGCATGCTTTTATTAACCCGCAAATAAGACAAATTGGAAAAGATAGTCAGCTACACACCCTCAACTGCTTAGGGTTGGCGTCATCTGACTGGAATGAGAGACAGACGCGTTATAATGGGGGCAAGGAAATACGAATCTTTATCAGGTGACATGATCAAAGAGTTGATGATTCTAGCGCTAATGTCACTAACATGCTTCCACATGTCAACTAAATAAAAACGATATGAATGTACACATATATTATTACATTCTATCTATTTTATGCATGTTGGCTAGCTACTTGCTAAACGAGTGCAATAATTGTGGTCAATGTTGACCAATGTCTTTGGTTCTCGTGAGAAGTACAATGGCTCTTCAAGCCAGTAAGTGATTTGAGATGTTTATTACAGATGTGGTAAACTCAGTTGTTTTGTACAGTGCCTGGCCCGTTTCGTAATTTCTATTCAGCTTCCTTGCGGATTTTCCAGTGAAGTACTAACTGTAATTTGTGACAGTTCTACAAATATGTTTCTTCTTAGAGCTGATGAAGACTGTATACTCTATCATATTTATCACATGAAAATTGTTGGATCAATTATTTCCCTACTCCTAGCATCAAACTTGACAACTCATTGCATGTTCTAAACTTTATGCCTAAGGTTAAAATTCGGGTTTAATTTTATAAAACATCCTCCATTTAAGACAATTCCCTTCCACTCTCCCCGATCCCTGTCTCGTGCCTTTTGTTTGACTGAAACATTGAAATGGATAAATACTGTATTAGTTTTTCTACTGTTCTTTTTTTATTATTTTTATTTTTAGCTTTCACGGTTAAATTTCTATCTCTGACACGAACTCAATTAACACCGGGGTTGATAAGACAGACGACCGATATCTTGGTCTGCTATAATAGGCTATTCCTCATATGAGGTTGTTTGTGATTTTATTGTTTATTAATTATTTGCTCTGTAATAGTAAGTACATTGAGCTCTTTTTGTGGATCAGTTTTAATATTTTATATCACTACGATTCACTTAGATTATATACCAACGGATTTGTTGCCTTTAATATATATATATCTTGGATATTGGAAAATAGAGAGAGCATGCAAACAGCTCGTGTCTTGGATGTGGTATTTGAACAAGAACAGATGGGAAGCTTATTTGATTGTGTTGACATGTATAAAATGGTGATAGCTGTGAACAGTGAATTGAAAATGGGACCAGGCAAGATGGCTTCCCAAGTGGCACATGCTTGTCTTGGAGTCTATAAGGAAATGGTGCAGACTATTGATAAATACAGCAAAATGGAGAAACAATTGTGGTGGTCAAAGTTGATAAAACAGTGAATTTGTTGGAACTTCGAGATCATGCAGAGACATTAAGTTTACCACATATATATATATATATATATATCACTACGATCCATAGTTTATATACCAACGGATTTGTTTTTTAATATATATATATATATATATATATATATATATATATATATATATATATATATATATATATTAAATTCTCATTGCAGCATTCTTATCTTTTTTTCCGTTTTGTAGGAGGAAGGGGTACAAAAATTTTCCATAATCACTACGATCCACTTAGATTATATGCCAACGGTTTTGTTGCCTTTTAATATATATATATATATATATATATATATATATATATATATATATATATTAAATCTTCATTGTAGCATCCTTATGTTTTTTCCGTTTTGTAGGAGGAAGGGGGTACAAAAATTGTCCATAATTCTTATTGTCCCAAGCGCTTTCGGCCACTCTTCTATAGCCATTTTTAAATGTGTTTTGTCTCCGGTGTTGTTATATCTCAATGAAGTTTTGACTGTTACGCTGTAAATTATTTTCGTCTTGTTTTGAATAGGCACATTTATTCCACATCTTCACGTGTTGCGCACGGCTGGAATTCGCGTGAAAAACGTAAGGATGCTGGAAAACTTACTAAACCTTAATTAAATCCACCTCGTCGGCCGCATTTAGTGAAATACGTGTTATATATAGGAGGAGGTGTCAAAATGTTATCTTTTTATTTTATAATGTTTTATGATTTCACCCCCAAGCAAAGCAATATAAATACTAGCTTGCAAGAGGTTACTGAATGGTAGAGAATATAAGAAAATACTAAGGAGATAGGACAATATATGAATAATAGTTCAGAAGACAAGTTAACAATTGACATTGCATTAAAATTTTTGACGGCTAATTTGACTTTGAAGCAAGAAACAGGAAGAGAGTTCCAGAAGCAAGAAGTTTAGTAAAAGAGACTTTTAGCATAGAATATACTGTCACATCTAGACAGTTCAGCTGTAAAATGATGACTCCCTGCAGTCAATCTAGTACTGCATTTAAATTCATAAAGACAAGGTATTATAGAGGGAAGCCCAACAGAACATTTGCCATGGAAATATCTGCTTACCCCATTTCGCTTCATCTGAATAATGCTTCTAGGTTGAACGTTTTACCACCACCACGAATGTATCGATGAGTGATAATCGGAAGTCATTTTGTCCAAAAGAAAAAACAAACAAAGCACCCCCACTCAAAAAAAAAAAAAACAATCTGTTGAATTTTAAGCTATATATGATCAAAATTTTTAAGGATATCTCCTATTCGAAGGAGTCGTTAAGGACCTTTATACAATGTCACAGACCTTACCTAAATACCTGTTCCCAAGCTTGAAGAATTATATGCCTGTGCCTGTACACTATTTACATTTTTCGGAATATTGTTCTCATCTTTGTCGCCATATTTATTACAACGTTTCGACCGTTGTACGCTCCGGCCTTCTTCAGGTGGTTGGAATGTCGAACTGAACCCTTTATTTCGCTCACTGGCGTAGACTGTACTAGTTCCACGTGCCATGTCTAATGGATGTCAGTTATCAGTTATCTCCTGTTAATTCCTCTCTCCAAGTTCTCCACCACCTTTACCAGGTATTGAACTGACACTCTTTGGGTCTTGTCACTGGATCTAACCAAAGCCTTTATCCACTGTGACATGTATTTTTGAGGTTATCTGTATATGAATTTCTGGGTATTATAAACCTAATTTCTTCAGTAACCGTGTTTTACCAGTGCTCATATTGCAATTTTTTCTTTTATCATTGCAGGTTTTTACCAGAGCTCATATTACAATTTTTTGTTATTATCGCTTTTCTCTGGCACTCCTTATTACTGGTTCCCATATTGTATTCATTTCTATGCTTGGTCGGCTCAGTTGATTTTTGTGGCCTAGTATATGTGCTGATTCTTTACTTTACGAATCTTCCAATGGTCTTTTTAATCTTTGATCTCAACCCGATCCCACAGTGGGCGGTGATCTCCTTTTTCTCTCCATATGTGGTCAGCCACGCCTGATTTTTCCACTTCCCCTCGACTGTGACTCTGTGTATTTCGTTTCGTGGATTAGCTATAGCTTAGAGTCATGGCGGATTCTACTTTGATTCCATTTCATCGTTTATTATACTGATAAAATATCTCGTCGCCTATAGTAATTCTTCATCAATGAAACATTGTTACAAAACAAAAAAATCTGCTTCAAAATAGCGCCGTATTGAAAAATGAAGATCATTGACTTTTAAAGACGTTACTGACAAGTGAGCTGGTTTCAGGTTAATGCAACAAAGGAGTTTCACGATGGAGACAAAAAGATTGAATATAAAGGACCCCCGCCACCTGTGGAATCGACCACAACAAATATATATGCCTTAGGCTGCTGAGACAGATTTTTGCCACTGTAAATTATTTCTTCAGACGACTGTCGCTTTTGAATTAAACCGCAGACTCAGTGCTGTGAATTGGAGGCAGTTTCCGTGTAATTGGCGCCTTGCCCAGGCGAGAATTTCGTCTTTTGTTCTCTGCAGGGAAAACAGTCTGTCTTGGAGCGAGACTGAAAAACACAGGCCAGCGCGCGACAGACGTAGAGTCCCCTCTGGAATCTTCATTCGCGAGGCAAAGCCATGATATGACATGATATCTGATTTAATGTGATCGAGCGGAATAGGCATGAGTTATGATAGGAATTTTCAAGTCGAAATGACATGACGTCGAACGAATTGCTGGACATTACATGCTGGTCTCTCTCGAACAAGCAGAACACGCTTATGTGAATTCTCTTGCGGCATAAAGAAAGATAATTCATATCTCGATTTGTGTTTTTTTTTTTTAATTTTCATCTTCCTATATCACTTTGTCGTTATTACAATTTTCATTCCTAATTTCTTCTTTTCGATTAGTTATTTCTCTTCTTTAGATTTTTAGTTTATTTTCAATTAATTTCTCCTTATTTTATTATTTTCTGCTTTCTTTTCTGTCGCATTATTCTCATTTCCTCTTCTACATCAGTCTATCTTTCTTCTTTCTTTCTATTTCATGACCGCTTTAGTTTTTCTCTTTTTTTTTTCTTACTTAACAATTAGTTGTCTCACTCTGATTTCTTTCTTTTATTTCAGCTTCCTTTATCAATATCGTTGTGGTGTCCTCCCTCTAAAGAGTCTATGTTGAACTCTTCCGCCTACTATAAATTTAGTAAGAGAGAAGGCCTTCAGGGAACAGTCGAATAGATTGTTCAACTGTTAACTCTCTGCCTTAAAGAGAGAGGAACACGGACGAGGCTTGGCCAAATGGAGAAGTTTCATCCGGGCGGGTAGGTAGGCTCTGAACCCGTTTATACGGGTTATAAGGGAATATTTTTGGCTGAGCCTACGGGTTCGGTGAAACCAGGTTAAACACGGCCTTGTGCCACATACATCCCACGTGTGTGTGTGTGTGGGGGGTCTATGAAATATTAACAGTCGAATAGTTCTGTTAGCACACTGCTGGTCAAAGAGGATCCCCAGACGAGGCTATGTTGATGGGCAGAGTCTCGTATCGGGAAACAGGTACCCGACCCAGTTTTATACGGGGTCTATGGGAAATTTTTGGCCGAGCCTACGGACTCGGATTGCCCCACATTAAACCCGGCCTTGTGCCACATCCTACCTCGTGGGGAGGCTGGTAAATATAACAGTCGAACAGATCTGTTCGCACTGTACTGGTCAAACTCTCTGACTCCTCAGAGACTCTTCTCGGAAACAGCTACCGGACCCCGGGGAACTTTTGGTCGAGCATACGGACTCGGATTGTCCCACATTAAACTCGGCCTTGTGCCACATTCTAACTCGTGGAGAGGCTGGTAAATATTAACAGTCGAATAGATTGAACGCTGGGTCAACCGACACACATTCACTAGTCGTGTAATACACTTCTGTTGTACTTACTGTTTAATATATGATATATCTGTAACACTTGTTTTGTTATTTCTTTAACCATTTACTTGATCACAACAAATATCCTCTACAATTTCGAAATATTCTCATTGTTCTTAAAGTTTCCTTTCCATTATTCTTCCGTCCATGTTTCCTCGTTATAATTCTTGGACTTACTTTGCCTTATTTCTTTCTTATCAAAGAAAAGTTCTTTAGCATATATTTCATTTTCTTCTTTTTCACTTTTCTTCCTTAAAACCTTTTTTCCTTTAACGTTATCTTCTTTTTCTCTTCTTTCATCTGTTTTTTTTTTCTTTCCTCCTTATCACTGTCAGGAGCACGGGAGAATAATAGATAGCGGCTCGGTTTGAGGAATCGGAGAGCCGAGTTCGATTCCAGTCAAGTTCATTACATTCACTTACGTGCTAATAACATTGGGAAAGGTATAAGTCCATCTGTCCCCCGAGATATGGATAAATAGCTGGAAAAATTCGTTCCTATAACCTTTGTTCACAACCAGTCTAGTAGAAGGAAAACTCTTAATTCAAGCCAAGGTGGCGCGGTTTGGGCTGCGTTAGGCTACCTTGCCCGGGAAACACCACTATGGCTGCATTAGACGTGTTGCCCCAAAAGAGTTAAGGGGTTCGTGATCAATGTTATTACCTTCGATTTCTTTAACTTTTAATTCTGTTATGCTCTTTTGTTTCCTTTTCGTTTCTCCTTTATTCGCTTTTATTCAATATCTTTTTTTCTTCTTCAGATTTCTTTTAACTTTTCTTTCAATTCTGTTTTTCGTTGTTTTCTCTCTTCATTTTGAATCACCAGAGATTATCTATTCTGTTACTGCGTTATGACTTGAAACGCCGCTTCACACACAATCAATGTAGTTAAGCAACGTCAAGCCTGATCAGTACCTAGATAGATAAGCGCTTAGGAATACCATCTTCTGTAATCTTGGATCGGCGATTGGTGTAATGGATAATGGATCAAAAATTTT